>VWPU01011836.1:0-67843 GCA_013398955.1 Callaeas wilsoni
CGTCCCGGCCCGCTCCGGCCCGCTGCAGCCTCCGCGCCCTCCGCTGCCGCCCGCCGCAGCGGGACATGGCCGAGCGCCGCCCCCCGCCGGCATGGAGCTAGCCGGGCCCCCGGGGAGGGCTCCTGCCCGCTGCGCCGCCAATCCTCCCGCGCCGCTCGGCGCTCGCTAGGGATCTGCCCCAGCCTCACCTTTCGCGCTTGTCCAGCCGCTTGGCTTCACCCGTCTTTCCTATGGCTGGGATATACAGCTCGACTCTGAAGACCCTGGAGGATTTAACTTTGGACTCTGGTTATGGGGCAGGGGATTCCTGCAGGTCCCTTAGTCTCTCTTCCTCCAAGTCCAACTCGCAAGCCTTCACCTCTTCTCAGCACAGAGGCAACTGGTGGTACTACTCGGGCTCCATGAACAGTAGGAATAACAGCTGGGACACCGTGAACACCGTGCTGCCGGAAGACCCCGAGGTCGCGGATATCTTCTCCAAGTGCCCTAAGCTGCCGGATCTCGAGGAGTACCCCTGGAGCGATGAAGACATCGGCAGAATCCTGCGCAGAGGGAAGGCAGCGGGCCAGGGCAGGAGCTTCTCGCAGGAGGCCGTCCGGCGGCTCTCGCAGCTGCTGCGGCGCGCCCTGGTCAGGGTGGCCCGGGAGGCTCAGCGCCTCAGCGTGATGCACTCCAAGTGCACCCGCTTCGAGGTGCAGAGCGCCGTCAAACTCATCCAGAGCTGGGCCCTGGCCGAGAGCTGCGTCCTGGCCGCTGTCAAGGCGCTCTCGCTGTACAGCATGAGCGCCGGGGACGGGCTGAGGAAAGGCAAGTCGGCCCGCTGCGGCCTCACCTTCTCGGTGGGCAGGTTCTTCAGGTGGATGGTGGACACGAGGATCTCGGTGAGGATCCACGAGTACGCGGCCATCTCCTTAACCGCCTGCATGGAGAACCTGGTGGAGGAGATTAAGGCGAGGGTTTTGGCGAGCCAGAGCCCCGATGGTGCAGGGGAGATCTCGGCTGAAATCCTGGAGATGGTTATCAACAACGATGCGGAACTTTGGGGAGTGTTGCAACCTTACGAGCACCTCATCTGTGGGAAAAACGCTAATGGTAAGATCCGGCTTTTACAGTCTGTTGCCTTCATACCGGCAAGCTTTACAGTAAAGTCCTCGCTCTCTGTGGACTTGGGGTTTTTCTGGGTTTTCCTTGAATCTGGACTGCGTCTTGGTCGTGGTTTGTGTGCGCGTAAAGCAGGCGTGACGGTCCTGCCGGGCAGGAGTGATCCTGCTCTGTTCCCAAGATGTACCAGCTTATAAAAGGCTGTGGGAAACCAAGCCCTGTTGTCCTAACAAACATCTGACTTTCCACCAGCTGCTGTTTTGAGCGTTTTCTCTCTAACTGGCGTGCAAATATGTTCTCTGTAACCCTAAGATGAAATGTGCTGTCCAGAAAGTGCCACCGTATCTCTTTTAAACAAAATTTATCTTACAGCGAGTATCATGCAGTTGCATCTTCAAGATGCTGTTACCGCGGACAGCCTGGAGAGGGGCAAACAACATTAATTTTTTTTTTCCTTTGCAGTAGTAAAATTCACTTTACGAGCGAAAACTTTGAACTTCGTGTTGCTCAGACTTCCTTGTAGCTCGGCAGAAACCGCTGGTGTCCTGCCATAAACGAGAGCAGAGTGTGAGGGTGCGGGACGGTGCCTCAGTGATGAGAATAACACGGTGCGAAGGCACCTACCGCTGTCATTGGTTTGGAAAGCGGAGTTTCCGAACGCTTCAGCAGGTAGAGGAATGTTGGCATCTTCCTCCGGGAGCGAGGGGCAGTTCGGAAAGGCTTTAAGCCGTGGCAGGTGTGTTAAGGAGCTGCGCTGTTTATTTTGCGTTGTCACACTGAGGAATACCGTCTTTTTCCATGGAAAATTGACGGAAACGTCCAGTTTAGAAAAAGTGGTTTGTGTACCACCCACGGTTTCGTGACTTTTGCTGGCCCCTGCTACGGTCGATTATTCCCTGCTTAACGCGTTTGTGATTTAACTCTATAAAACCGAGGGGCTGGGTCTTTTCAAAAGGGAATCTCATAGGGAGAGAAGTAAAGGAGCTGTTTTGATTTGAGGGGGGAAAAAACCTTTGAGATCGTCAGAGATGGGCTGACTCACCTCCTCCTCCCTGGGTGCATTGATTTCCTGCAGCTTTCCTGTGCCCGAGCAATTCCGTGATTCACATCACGAGGAGGTGACTGCAGTGGGTTGTCCCCACTGGGTCAGCATTACTGAACATTTGTCAAACAAACGTGCAGAGCCCTCGGGGTGTTCTCTTGGCTCCGGTTCAAGGCGTAACTGGAAGTTTAGAAGTCAAACACAGACTTCTAACTACAGGCTCCTGGATGATTAGAGAGGTACGAGGATGCCGTGTTTGCCAAAACACTTGTCATTCTTCATTTATCACGGGAGTGTTTGTTTGTCACCAGCTGCGAGAAGAGGACTTGTTTCCCCTCGTTTGTTCCGTATTTGGGAACCTGGAGTAAAATATTTTGGTTCTGCAAACCGAAACGTTCGTTTCAGCTCTTCTCTGCTCAGTGCTTCTGCCACGCAGCTTCTGTGCGTAAAGGGAAAAGTTGGACCCTCACAGAGCTGCTTTCTTTCTTTTTTTTTTCTTTTAAAATCTATTTCTTCAGAGAAATCTCCTTGGAAAAACTGCCGTGAATGAATGGATGCTGGTGCTGAATGGGAAGAAGGGCGAGTGTGCAGGGAAATGCTTATAAATATTCAGAGCACCAAATGGTCAGTTCTGATAACGCTGCCGCACAGTGGAAAGCCAAGCAGTCAGTGGCCACAGAAGGATTGGCTTCTGTTGCCTCTTTTGTTGTTCCTGCCTTTCAGATCGATACTGTCAATAATTGAATGCATTTTTTAAGTCTGGAAATTGAATAAAACCGCACATGAAGGCATCCTGTGATTTCCTGTGACAGTCTGTCACTGGTGTTTTACCTGACACAAGTCAGTGAATCCCCTAAATGGCTTTTCTTGCAGTTGGAAGGCCACAAATGGTTTTATATGGATGCAAAAAAGCTCGAAATAACTTCTCTATTCTTCTCCCTGTAGGAATTGTAAATGAGTAGTATTCACACATCATTCTGTGCAGTGCTTACAAATGATCTTGCCTTTTACATTAATTTAAATCTGAAGTAGATCTGGCAGTGAAAGAACTGGATTTATTCCTGTTTAAGGAACAGGGAAACTTGCTTTACTGTCACTTTTGTTTCTTTTCTCGTAAGAGCATTTAGTGGAGCACTCATAAATTGCCAACTTGGGGGGTGTGTATGTGTGTGTGTGTTCGGGTTTTGTTTTATAGCCCTGAGTTTGATGTCAGAGATAAAAAGCACTTAGAGGTTCAGTTCTAACTCCAGTCAAGCATTGTAATCCCTGGATGAAATCCATGGCGCTGTCCCGTGCAGAAGATGCACGGGATTATCATAATGGACATTTCTGGCGTTATGATCTATTGAATACCGTTTTCATTATTAGATCAGGACAGCCTGCTGCTTTGGAGTCCAAGAAACGGTAAGTAAATACGTAAATCTTCCTAAATTCTCGTGAGACTGAGGTTTAGACCTGTATTTCTTCAGTGACTAATCTCCCATCAAAGACCACAGTCCAGTCACTGGTCTTGGAAGCTTTGGAGGCTGAAAGAGCAATACTGTGCATTACAGCAAATGGGTTTTAATCAACACCTGCTGTGTGAAGGGTAAAGTTTAAAACTCTCTAAATGCTTAAGGGGGAATTTTAATATTATTTTTAAATAAATAACAATTTGTGGCTTGCTTGTTTATTTGCCCTTTCTGTGAAGCTGCTCTTTAATCAACTTTTTTGCTGCTTCTGTGAGCCATTCTCTGCCCTCAGTGTGAGTTTTGTGCTTGGGACTCGGTGTCTCTGCCTTGGAAGGAGGAGCAATGACCTGAGCCTGTGGCCCCGAGGAGTTCTGCCGGTCTCTGGGTGTGTTAATGCCTCCAAGGATAAGGCCTTTTTAGGCAGAGCCCAGGTGGGATGTTGCAAAAATGGTGCAGTGCCGGAAAGAAAATGAAAAAATGATAAGCAGCTACTGAAGAACGTAGCTAGTGGAAGGTAAAACAAGTGGGAATTGGAGTACATGTTCTGTTTTCTGTTTTTAATTACATGGACATATATATGCAGTGGTAGAGAATGCACCCAGTGGTTTCACAGAGATTTTGAGACATGCTAATTTGGAATATTGGAGTCTATTAATTTAAAATGCTTGAGAGAGAGAAGTTGAAATCTGAACTTACCTTGGGAATGTGATTTTTACTCGATCTGCCTATGTTTGATGCACGGTTCTTTAGACTCTGAGCTGTCAGCACAGCAAATACATTGTGATATTATTGCCCTGCTAATTACAGCACTTGGGTTGTACGGAGCTCTCTGGTTATGGCCAGGCACTCCTGTGTCTGCCAGTCCACCTGCTGTGCTGTTTAATGCATCAGCACATCCTGGTGCTCTGGAGATGGAAGTGTTGACAGATGTTTTGCCAAAGGAAAAAAAAAAAAAAGGAGAGGGGGAGGGGTTGGAATTTAACTTGATAATGCTGGTTCTTCGTGTACCTCTTAGCCCAAACACTTGAAGTTCTCCCTGGGTGAACTAATCCACAAATGAGTCTTGTGCCTTGCTCAGCTGAGGAGGAGGAGGAGAAATAGGGTCTGAAATAATTCCACTTGTGTTTTGAGGTGTTTTTCTTAGAAAAAGGTTGAGGGGGGAAATGTGTAACCTTTCCTCGCAGTGTGAAGGAGTGGTTTGGACTCTATAAAATTAAACAAGGCATGAATTTTCTTCTCTCTAATAGCAAACACTGACAAACCTTATCAAACATCAAACATGGGCTTAGCGCACTCTGTCACCAACCCTGTGTTCTTCTCTATTTCACACTGCACTAATACAGGTTAAGAATTATAGCCAATTTTAACAGAGGATTCTTTAGAGCTGTGCCATGAGGAAAATTCCTTTTTATACCTGTCATGTGGTCTGAAATAACTTTTTTATTTCTGCATAGTCATGGTACTGTATTGAAATGCAGCATGGGGGGGAAAAAAATGACATTTCAATAAGCAGAATGTCCTTTTGTTGTCTGAGCTGAACAAACTGGTGTGCTCATCAAGAGCCTCATCAATTTTAATAAGCTATCAGCTCTGCAAGTCTTCAGGAAAGCACTGTGTGGTGGAAGGGGGGCATTTTGGGGAAAAGAGCTGCAAATGCAACCAATAAAGGAAACTGAGGGGAAATACGAGGCTCATATGGTGGTACAGCAGGTGGCTTGCAAATTGTTTCAGAAAAAAACAGTCAGATAACTCTGGCTGCTGTGTTACCTTGTCTGAAGCAGGAGTTTGGAGCAATTTTGGGGATTCCTGGGCAGGAATTTGGTGACTTATTTACACATTTCCATGCTGGATGAGCTGCTTGTAGCTATGATCCTGTTCCAGCTACGGCTTCATTCACCTCTGGAGCCCCAGCACACCTCGTGTGCTTCTACTCCTGTGCAGCCAAGAGCTTGGATTTCTATCCACAAACCCACAGGGACAAATTCTTTAAGCCTAAATCTTAATACTTATACACACATGCTCACCTCTCCTACAAAAAAACAGAGCACCAGGCGCATCTCTGCGGATGTTTGTTTTTAATTGTGCACCTTTTGTTAAAGTACAGAGCAAGTAAGGCTAGCCTGCCTATTTTTTTTCCACTTTACTGTGTGTCTATATATAATATAGTTAGGTTTTTTTAGTTATAGGAAAGAAAAATTAATGAAGTAATGATGCTGTCTGAAATTAATCCTTCACGTTGCTGGTACTGCCCCATGGCAATAAAATTTGTGTCCTTTCAGTAAAATTGGTTAAAGAGCAAGTGCTGGAATCCCTCTCGCTACCAGCAGCAAATGCTGCTGGTATTTGGATTTTTGGTGGAATCGGTGCTGGTGGCAACTTCACCCTGTGAAACAGAGGAGTTGTTTCTCTCAGAGAGAAAACTCTGTGGCCTCTTATGTCAAGGCTGAAATCTCTTGGTACTGCTAAAGTTTGAACCGAGCAAATACTGTTGGGGTCAGGACAGAATTTTATCCCTGAGTGACAACAGAGTTTTGGTGTTTGGCTCATTGATTAATTGATTTTCCAGGTGAAAAATAAAGCTGCTTTAGCCCAAAGATTAGCAGTGAACACCTGTGCAGTACCTGGGGTGCTCTTACATGGTATTTTGTGTGTGTATGTCAGCAGAAAATGAGGAATGAGCTCTGAGTGTTTGTGTTATGAGTAATAAAATACAGCGTGTCTGATGTACGTGTCTTCTGATATTGAAATAACCGGAATTAAATTGGAGATCTTGCAGCTGATTTTGCTGGACTGAGCCACCAGAGTGGGGTTTTTTCCTCATGTACCCCATCTCATTTCTTAAGTGATTTGAAACCCCAGCTCACCTGATCAAGGGAGAGTTGCTGGTTGTCAATCAACTTCCATAACTGATCTATAGCATTATGGATATCCTCCTTTTCTTGACACCAGCACTCATCCAGAGCATGGATGTCATGTATATATATATATATTTTGGCTGTTTTGACATCTTAATCCTCCCGAATTTGGGGTTATTCCAAAACTAACTGCAGTAGTAACAAAGGGTAGCGGCGAATTTTGAATAAATTTTGTTTTGATAATGGGGTTGAGATGAAACATCTTGTTGCGCTGAAAAATCTTGTTTGGGTAGTAATGTTATTGCAATGTTTTCATGTTGTAATAATTTATTTCTGCTGATGTACATCACGTGATTCAATTACTCCAGTTAATGGTCCATTTAGGGCTTTCTTCATCTGTTTGATTTTTCTGTCCCTTTCCCCAGCTTGCTTTTGTAATGGATGGGTCTGCAGCAACTCAAAGGAAATGTTTCAGTTTATGAAGTCCTCTGTTGCAGGAAACATAAGTAAAGTACTGGAAACACTTATTACAATAGACTGTAAAATTCACTTACTAAACAATTACCAAGTTGCAGAGGAGGATGGGTGAGGACTCAAACATTTAATTAACTTCACAGAGAGCCGAAGCTCAAAAGTGCCCTCTTGCACTTGGGAACGGAAACCCAAAATCTTGCTGAAGGAGAAGTAAGTTGTTAAAACCTCATTTTACAGCAATGCAAGAAAATGGAATAAGGCCAGAAGTAGTATTAATCCTGGGATTTTCACTAAATTCGCATGTTGTCCTTTCTTAAAGGCTAACGCATTTTACATTTTACTTTTTCTTGAGTAATTTGTCTGTTGTTCCAGCAGAATTCAGCAGAAGAGAAACAGAGGCTTGTAAACACAGTAAACCCACTGGATACTCTACAGTGCCCAGTAAATCTCTCAGCTGTCTTAATTTTTCTGAATGTTTGGAAAAGAGATGAAAATAGCTCTCCATTTCCATCTGAGCTCTCATTTTGCGTTTGGTCAGGGCTGAGCGTTTCAAGTCAGTGTGTGTGTTCCTTATTTATAAACATTTCCCATTGTTGCAAGCTCAGGATTTTGCAAACTGGACATTAAGGAAAATCTCTCTCCCTGATGAAGCTTTGCCCCACCAGTAGACAGCAGGAGGAAATATCCATTTGCTCACGTTGAGCTATGAGAATTCAGGCTGATGCACAAAAGGATAAAACCAATAATTCCTGGTGCTCTTCTTGTTTTAATGGGATTGATTTCGTGGTGTTCTGAACCTAAGTGCCTAACATGACATGTGATTAAATCCAAAAAACCCTGAGGCAACAGTAACTCCAGGACAGTGGTGGCTCCTTCAAAGTACTTCAACAGAACTCTTGATTCTTTTCCATAGAGATGAGCAGCTACATTAAACCAAACAAATACATGTATATTTATTACTGGTGGGCCTTGTTGAGAGCATGAGCCAGTTTAAGGGGTCCAAGTTGTGGATTTTTTATGTCATACCAGGTTGGAAGGGACCCGAAGGATCCCCTTTCAGCCACATGAGCCAGGAGAGCCTTTGAAGTGGAGTTGCCCTGTTTGCACTGCAGGACTTGTCCCAAGAAAGCAATAATAGAAAGAGGAAAGGATTGTTCCTTCCACCCCAACACCTGCAGACCTTCCTTTGGCCTCGGGTCACGGGCCAGGCAGGATCTGCGAGCTCGGCCTGCTCCTTGGGAAGGATCTGGAGGCAGCAGGTGGCCTGGCGAGCTCGGCGAGGCAGCGAGGAGAGGCCGGCGATGGGCAGGGCATGGCCGAGATGCTTTTGCCACCCCCTGATTCAGGTGTGTGCCTGCAGCCTGCCAGGGTGGTGGCTGCACTTCTGCGAGCTTGGGGTGTGTGGGGTGGAATTCCTAGCGTGAATCTGGGGAAAAGGGATGATGTGGCTGCTGTGCTCTTCAGGAGGGGACACCAAGGATAGAGTTAAATGGAATTCCGAGCTATCCTTGTCTATTAAAACCTACCTATGTGATACTGGCAGGTGAAAGCCTCTTAGAATTGTAAACTTCCTCCTCATCTCCTCAAAACCCGTTCCTAAGGATGTGGTTCCTAGTCCAGCTGATGCTGCTTGAGCAGTTGTTGGGATTGGTCTGCCGTGATCTCACAGGAAGCATTTCTCTGAAATTGCCGCTGAGCAGAGCCGAGGTGCTGGGCTGCAGCCTGGGAGCATCGTTTAATGGGGTCTCAGGGATCGTCTGGTGCTCTTTGTGTGGCTTTCACCCAGACACTCAGAGGTCAGTTGTACGCCTGAGCACTTGTCAGCCTTGTTCTGGTTGTTCAGTTCTTACACCTGGACCGTCTCTTTTTTAAAAACCTGTTTGATGTTCACATCGTGTTGTACTTGACCTGCTTCGAGTCTGAATTGAGCAAAATGCCAGAGCAGTCTGTCACGAGGCTGCATTCGGCTGTCCCTGTCCAAAAATTAAAAAGCCTGACATAAGCAGAAAAAAAAAAGGAGGAAAACGTGCTTAAACAATTCCTGTAGTTTTCGTGTAGTGACACTAAAATGCTTGAGATGATGAAGAGTGTTTGTGGTAGAATCCTGGGATAGAGACAAAGAACTGAAGCCAAATAAACATTTCAGAGCAACTTTTCAGTTTGTGGGTGTAGATTTATAACAACTGATAAACTCGCTGCGGGGCTGTGCAAGATCAAAGTAAAAGTTGTTTATGATATTTTGGGCATGAGAGGAAAGGAACACTATAGAAGACATAATCTGCTTGTCCTGTTCTTCAGTGTTTATAACATCACAGTCCGTGTTGGAGACTTCTGTTGCTTTAATTTCTATCCCAATCTGGAGTCTCTTGCCTGGGACCTGGAGAATAAAGAAGAAAATTCAACTGTGTTTATGCTGGGACTTATACATTAAAGAGATAAGGATGCAGAGGCATAATCATCTATTACTTTTTGATCCCATATAGCTCTGCATTTTTTCCTGATTAATTCCAAGATGACAGTGAATAGATTTTCTTCCAATATTTACATTTTATTGTTTGTGAATAAAGCACACTACTATTTGAGCTGAAGGACAAGAGCTGAATATTGGCAAACAGTTAAAGTAGGGAATTAGGCCAGTTTTGCCTCATACTCTTTCTACAAACTGTTTGGGTTTTTGATGTTTTACTAGAATTTAGTGTCAGTTCCTTGTTTGTTTTGTTTACATGACTACTCAGTACCCCAGGCACCACTGACCCATGTCAGGTGAAAGCAAAAACCAGGGGTTTGAGCTGCTTTTAGGCAGTTCACTCATCTTTATCTTTGATTCCTCTTACAAATAGTTGTGAGGTTCCTTTTTTACTACTTTTTCCAGTTCTGTGCAATTTCCTGAGATAACACCACAGGCCTAACCAAAACCTTAGGGATGGATGTTTGTTGTAATAATAGGAGAGGTAGCATATAATGAAATGTATTTCCTCTGTGGGGGTGGATATAAGTTCTGTTTAATTGCGCATTGAATTTCTGCTCTTTGGTTGAATGTTATCTTCATTCCAGCCCCCTACCCCGTTTTGTGCTCAGCTTGCACTGGCGACTTTGTTTAGTCTAGAGATCATAAAAATTTCTCCAGAGCTGCATTGATACAGTTTTATTATGATCTTAGCATGGTTTCTGGTACTTTTAAGCTGTTATATCAATTTTATAACGCGTCTGTGGATATTTGCACTGCAGGGACAGTTGGACTTTGAGGAGAGGGAAGAAGGTGAAGAACTATAACAATAGCAACCAATTCGTAATCTTTACTGTTGTTTTTAATAAACCATCTCATTCTATTGTCAATGTAGAAAAGCTTTTAAAGCTTTTTTTTCCCCCGGGAAGTGTCATGAAAATTTCTGTTATGCTTAGTCAGCATGTGCTGAAATTTTGGCTTGAATGAGTAGGAGTTTTGTTCGAACCTGAAGTACGATCCGGAGATTTGTCAGAGTTGTTCTCAATGGCCTGCTACTGAAAGCAGCTCAGAATCCTCGTGGGAAGTGCTGCTTACCTCGAAGTTTAACCTCACTGCAGCCCAAGGAATAATTTCCATTTGATTTAATGGATATTTGATCACTTTTTGCTTATCAGAAAAGACTGGATCCTTTCTGAAGCAGTTGCCTGGGTTCGAAATTGCTTGGATTAAGGCCACGTGTTTGTCTGAGGTGGTTTTGTTTTAGTACTTTGTAATAAACTTAAGGGATTTACACCTTGAGGTGGGAGAAGCTTTGGCTTTGGTGGCCATTCCTTCCGTGGAAAACCTGGATGGGGAGATTTAAAGCATCCGTGCCCTGAGGTAGTTTTGCAGCTGTGCTGGTGAGTGCAGTGTGTTTTTGTGAATATTATTCCTTTGGAAAAGTGTGTGCATCCTCCAGCTCCATCCTCTCAAGGCAATGCCAGGTGCAGTGTCTCTTATTAAAGCCACTCGAGGAAGATTCACGCTCAACATTTCTCGGTGGAAAGCAACCTTGGGATTGTTTCTGGCACTTTTTCCCTGTGTGTAATTCCGTGGCTCACGCTTTTGGTGCAGACATGTGGAAATGCAGCTTTCACCGTAGGTTATTTTGTGGGATATGTGCTGTATATCCATAAATGTGGGCAGGGAGCTGTCTTGCTTTGTTTTCAGACAGCTGGGGTGACCTGTGACCTGCTGGAATTGAGCGATAAAACTCTCGTGATTTTCCTGTACCTCCACAGCAGTTGGGAATATTCAGAATTCTCCTGCTACAGTGTGATGATGTATATGCAGGGCTGCGTGATTGTGGTTTTTCACGTTCACTGCAGAAGGCCAGAGCTCCCCTAAGGCAAGCACAATTTATAAATGAAAATGAATATAATTTATTAGCGTGCAGGTAACTCTTGCCACGCAGCCTTAGATAATGCCGAAGCTGTGGCAGAAGATACGGAGCTGGCACGGGGCATTTGGCCTTGCACCATCTGCAAAGCCTGCACTCCAATTTTCTGCTGTTGCCATGGGCTGCAGACTCAGACAGGAAATCATGGTAGGATGGGAAAGGGTCCAAAGTACACACAGCCAGTATAAGGTTTGCAGCTAAAAGAGTTTCAGAGAACAGGCTATCTGTTCTGCTCCCCAGGCAGGGCGAAGTAAAGCTGCCTTGTGCGCGCGCGCCCGCGCACTTCAAATGTCTTTTTATATTTTACACCCTCCTTTTTTTTTAAAAAGCTTGAATTTTTTCCGCGTCAAGTAACGTGCATAACTTCAAATGATCCATTTATGTGCGAGGAGCCCGATTCAGCCCTCGCTTAATTGGTGGTGCTGGGCTGAAAGCAGAGGGGGAAGGAGTAACCACACGGAGCTTGGGCTGCATCAGGCAGAGGAGCAGCCCCTGCCTCCCCTTCCCACGGACTCATTTTGGGGGGTTAGTTCTGTTTTCGGGGATCGAGGCCTGGGTTCTGTGCACTGCAGAGTGCAGCCGTAGGAGGCTGTGTGTGTATGGCCAAAAAGTGACAGGGATGCAGAAGGTGCTGGGTCGCTTTCTAGCCCTGGGTAGATCACAGGGTCAGAGTTATTAATGCGTTTAATTGGTGGTGCTGGGCTGAAAGCAGAGGGGGAAGGAGTAACCACACGGAGCTTGGGCTGCATCAGGCAGAGGAGCAGCCCCTGCCTCCCCTTCCCACGGACTCATTTTGGGGGGTTAGTTCTGTTTTCGGGGATCGAGGCCTGGGTTCTGTGCACTGCAGAGTGCAGCTGTAGGAGGCTGTGTGTGTATGGCCAAAAAGTGACAGGGATATGCAGAAGGTGCTGGGTCGCTTTCTAGCCCTGGGTAGATCACAGGGTCAGAGTTATTAATGCGTTTTCTTGGAGCTGCAGGGGAAAATAGGGAATACTGGAGTGATTTGCTTTGGAGAGCAAACCGTTTTCTTATCTGCCTGTGAGAGATAAGCACAATAATCTGTGTGTAATGAGCTGCACAGTCTGCAAGGCTTCCAGTGTGTCTGAAGAGGAGTGCAGGACAGGTCAGCCTATGCTCCCTTGACAGATAGGGGGGAGAGGATAATTTCTCCAGCAGTTCCTAATTTAATTTTAGTGAAGGAGATGCTCCTTATCTAAAATTTACCACAAATCCACACTGAGCATCATGCTTGGGAGGCATTCTGGACAGACAGAACAGGAGCTCAGCAAACTTCTCGTGGTAAAAACCTGCTTTAGAACTTTCTCTCCCAGGCCCGTCTGTGGTTTTTAATTCTGACTGAAGGGAGTCGTAGGAGAGGGCGGTTTGTTCTCCAGGCGTTTTCCACCCATAGCTGTTATTTGGCTTGTGTATGTAGTCCCTCTCCAGCTGCTTGGAAGGATGGAACTGTGGACAGGAGTGAGGTGAGGTCTGTGTGTTGTGCTGCCAAACATTGCTGGATGCACTGGTGATGTATCTGTCAGGAATGAGGCTGGAGCTACCAATTAATCTTGTTAGAAATTAAAAACTTCGCTGGGGTTTAACCCTGGGCCTGGGATCAGCGGCCGAGGCAGTTTATTTCGTGACCCTATATCTTCCAGTAACTGCTGCCTTTTAATGCGCAATATAATGTCAGAAAGATTTGCTGCTTTTCCTTTTTGATTTTATTTAAATCTGCCGGGAGACAGTGTTCAAATGGCAGACTGTCTCAGCCAAGCCATCTGCCTGAGCCCTCAGCAGCGCATTGTATTCCTGAAAGAGCATTCTGGTGAAACATCCCAATTCTGAAAAGTTTGAGCTGATTCTACATTAAAATAAGTGATCCAAAAAGCTGCTGGTGATTTACATGTGAACGCTGCCAAGTATTTCTCTGATGAGAGTGCATAACAAAGGAGTGCTCGAGTGGTTGAGTAAGGCTGATTGGAACAATCTGTTGTGGGCTGCAGCTCTTGCTGGTGCTCCACAATGGCGAGAAGCTACTGTCACTTGGATTTTCAATCCGTATTTTGCTTAGAGGTACGAGATCTTTTGTTGTCAGGTCCCTTGAGCCAGTTGTGGGGGGGCGAAGACAATATTTCTTGCTTTAAAATATTCATGGAGCTCGCACGGGCTGGCTTCAGCTGACTTTGTCACCCAGAGTGATTTCTAGAAGACGACAGAGAAGTTGTATTTGATTCGTCTTAATTAGGGCTTGATAGACACATTCTAATTTGACTTCTGGGTCTGAATATGGATCTGCATTAATAATCAGCTGCTCTCCTAACCTTGCTTTTTGTTCTCGGCTCTTGCTGAGGAGTTTGCTCAGGAGTAGCTGGAAAAATGTGTGGTATTTGTTGTGCGGGACTGGTTCATCTGAGGACACTTTGCTGTTGTCCAGGGACAGCAGGTTATTTTCTGGGCTTGTTCTGCGATGAACAGCGTGAGCTTTAGGAGACTCGTGTGGGAGTGATTTCTTCTACTTTTTTTGTGATTTGCTGTTGAAATGAGGCAGGTCATACAAAGCAGCTGTTTATTTTGGAACAAAATCAGCATAACACATTAAAGAACTCATTAATCACTTAGCTCGACCTGCATTTATTATTAAAAAAAACTTATTGCATCTCTTGTACGTTTTGAAATGCCAGGGGTCCTAAGACATATGTTATATATTCAGATCTACAGGTTAAGAGCATCAAACAATTATAATAGGGAGTAAAACCAAAGCAGATTGCTGTTGAAGTATTGGCTCTCCTTTTACTCATTTTTAGGAGTGAGAGGTGGCTGTACAAATACCTGCACAAAGAACTGCTCTGAACTCTCATCTTGCATAAATTTTTGTCCTGGGATAGTGACTTCTTCTCTTTGTTCAGTTTTGCCAACACAAAAGCCTTCACTTTGCTAAAAGTCTTTCAGGAGAGGAGGGGGGAGAAAAGATACATTAGCCAGCTTCTGCATCGCCTCTAGCCTCAAAAATCCCGGTGCTTATTTTACAGCAGGACTTATTCTGTATTTAAACCCCTGAGTTCCTTGAGGATGTTTTTCTTATATCCCCTGTGTAGTCCTAATGGTATGAGAAGAGCTTACTTCATTGTAATCGAGTTAACTTGTTACAGAGTTGGGTTTTTTGAGGAGTGAGAGTAAATGGATCAACCATTAGAGCCTTGATTAGTTTTGAGACAGGGCAAGGGATCAGTAGATTTGGTCAGAAACCTGCTCTGCAATTGTCTAATAATGCAACTGTCTATTCCTGCAAGCCGAAATGGGATCATAAGCACAGGACCAAGCTTCCATTCAGCCTTTAAGGAGGGTGCTCCAGCAGCATTTTCATTTTATTGGGAAGGGTACAGTCAGGTTTGTGTGGTCGTTAATATACAGGAGTTCATAAAACTGGCAGCCTTAATTGGATATAAGGGTTAGTAAAGCATGAGGTGAACCAGAATGAGATCTCTTGGGGTCTGAGTTGTGCCTCCTCTTAAAATACGCATGGCTTGGCACAGTGAGTAGCTGGGGCTGAGAGCAGCGTAGTATTAATTTTGTTTGAATAATGGCATTCATGTGCCTATGCTAATGAGTGTGTTCTGCTGCCCGTCCTGCAGATTGTGGACTGGACTCGGAGCTGATTTCACATCTCTGGTGCTTATTTCACATCCTTAATGGCTTCCTTCTGCAATAGAGCCTGTCTTGATTCCCAGTGATGTAATGGATCAGAACCTGACCTTGCAGCACTGCTTTTCCCACAACTGTTGTGCAGCAATCACACAGCTGTTCACTGATTATTATTTTTTTTTTCCTCCAATTGGCTGCTTTGGGACACATTATTCTTTGGCCTCAACTTCCTAGTGCAAGTCATCAGCCACTCTTTGGTAGCAGCGTTCAGGCAGAGCAGGCAGCGGCGTTGAAGGCTTTAAGTATTGCTGAAGTGTTCGGGTCTGCTCAAAACGTTGAATGAATATTAGGTTTATTTTTATGGGTGGGGAATTATGTGCTTCCTCTGCTCCTCTCTCTTCCTCAGCTTATGACAAGCTAAGACTAAAGCAGCATTTAATACAGGAGGAAAGTGTTTCAAATGGAAATACCTCGTAGGCTTTCTTTCCCCAGATAATGTCATGGTTATGTGCTCTGCTACATTCAGCATCAGGGAAGTTGCATGGACTAGCAGTTCAATGTGTTTTGGGGTTTATTTGTGGTTTTTGGGGGATTTTTCAAGTATTTTTGATTCATTCATTGTGGAAGTACTGTGAGCTGATGAATTTAGACCCAGGGAAGGGTGGGAATAGGAATATAAATTAATACTTTAGAAGCTGAAAATCTCAGGTGCAGTGCACCTTAGAATCGCTGGAATGCTGGTTAGGATTTGCTCCTGGAGGTTGTTTAGTCCAGTTTCACTTCTGGCTGGACTCCTGCCAGAACTAGATCAGCTGAGCGATGCCTTTGCATCTCTAAATCTTGGAAACACCCCTGTGGTAGATCCCACAGCCTCTCTGACTTTTTTTGTGAAGAAGTTTCTCCTGATGTCTGGCATGAGGCTCCTAAGCCACTGTTTGTGCCAGTGCCCGTCACGTGCTGCTCCTGAGAACAGTTTGACTCCATAAATTTCGTAGCCACCCTTCAAATAGTAGTAGGTGCTTTTTAATTGGCCTTTAGTGTCCCCAAAGCAAGACTCCGCAAGCCCAGCTCCCCCACCCTCACCATTTCTAGGCAGAGACCACCTGCGGGTCTCTCTGCAGTTGATCCACATCCCTCTTGAAGTGGGGAGCCTGAAACAGCGCTCCCCACAAACCTGCTGAGGCTGCTCCTGGAGGGATTGAGCAAGCTGGACCTCAGGATCAGCTGCTGTTCTCTGATCATTATCATTGCATTATATTGTGTGGTCTGCCCTCATCTCTGTCTTACCTTGGGTGCAGGAGGCCTTTCAGGTTGGAAAGTGCTGCTGAATTGTGTGCTTGAGGCTGTGACTTGGTGAGCAGTGGGAAAAAGAGAAGTTTCAAACGTAGAATTTTCGTTCTGCCAGAGCACGAAATTGAGAGAGCCCTTTGGAGTTTCCAGAGAGAAATGGTTTCATTTCATGACTGAGATGCTTGCTGCCATAAGCAGGGGATCTTGAGTTCCTTTGTACCCACTGGTACGGTCGAAATATTCTTGAAGTTTAAAAAAACCAAAGCAAAACAAAAATGAAAAAGCCACCGCACCCCAAAACCACCAAAAAACTCCCTGAAAAAACCCAGCAAAACCAAACCAACGAAAATCCTAAAAGTCTTCTGGGTGGCAATTGAATATCATGGTTTTTTGCAAACTCACCTGAGTTAGAGCTATTGCAGTGTGTGAGAATATCGGTGTTTTCCCATCCAGACACCTTCAAAACCAAGGGTCTGAAGCCTGGCTGTGAGTCTGCTCCTGCCTGAGATCTGGTCTCAGGTTTCAGGGCTTGTTTTCTTTCTTCTTTCCTTTCCTGTCCCCCCAACCAGAGCTGAAGGCACAACCTGCCCGATGACTTTAAGCTTAGAAGATGGGAAAGAAGGTTACAGCAGACTCTGTTTTGTAATTCTTTATCGCTGGCTGCCCTTTCTAAATTTACAGTCCCGTACATGAACGCTGCCTCCATGTACCTGGAGAATTGAGTCACTCTCTGCAACTGGAGAAGTGAGAAGCAAATATTTTGGTTTCTCTACCCACTGCATTGTGGAGGTTTCACAAAAACCAAAGGCTCATTCAACGTTTCTTTGGAAAAAATGTGGCTCTAAACACTGCTTGCCCAGGAAAACAGGTACGGGATTATGTTTTAGTCTTACATAACCCTTAAAAACATAACGTCACCACCAAAAATTACAGACCAATAGTATAAAAGCAAGCAGCTGAAGAGGATTTTATACCAATTAAAATAGCGGTGCTGGTGACTGTGCAAGTTTCAGTGTAGCCAGACTGCTTTTCTTCCAACTTTCATTTATTTTGCTTCTAGGATTATAAACTTCAGGAGAGAGAGGGGGGATGGAGAGCGTGACGCTGAAAGTTATTTTGCCTTAACTTGTTCAGCTCTTGAACAAAGCTCTTAAATCTCGAGCTATTGAAGTAATTAGAAAAAATAACTGATAAGAGTTGTAACTTTCTCTCCTTTGGAAATGTTGAGCTTGTGCTGAGCCCTTCCTTGAAGAGGCTGGATCCCATTAGCCAGCAGTGCCATTCCTGGATGCAGGGCTCCCTCGGAGGAATGGGAAGAGATGGGAAAAGAGTAGAGACTTGTTTTTGACATAATTAAAAACTCCAGAAAATGTCAGCAGAGATAATGCTGACTAATGAGGTACAGAGTGCAAATATTGGTATATCCCAGAAAAATGGTGTTCTCCTGTCTGGAGCAGTGGAACTAAATTGAGTTTGGTAGTAGCAAGAGGGAACTTGCTCCCTACACACAAATTCATGTCTGTCTTGCTCTAATTGAAGTAAACCCCCTGTGAAATTGCTACCCAGAAATGACCTCACCAAGGCTGTTTGCTCAAGCTCCTGGCAATCAGTTTTGAATACCTAATGCAGTAGCCAGAAAGCAGCAAACTCCCCCCATGTGCTAGAGAATGAGGGAGGTGGTGGTGTTGTCCACAATGCTCCATAATTCCTCTCTGCTTTTAGTTGAAAAAACTAATTATATCGATGTTTTAATGTTGCATGTGTTAGTTACACCCTGCCATGTGAAATCCGAAGAAATGGCTCTGTGTAGATGCTAAAAATTCCAGAGGTTAACTGTGCTTCAACATTTCATATTAAACTGAGTGACTGTAGCAAGCTACTTAAATACAAACATTAGGGGGAAAAAAAATCCTGCACTACTCTTGTTGCCAGTGAGACTTTGAATTTAGGTAATTTCATGCATGCAGAGGTAGACTTTATTTTTCCTTCATCAGCTAAAATAACAATAAAGCCCAACTTGGTATATTTATTTAATGAAACACAGGATCCCTGCCCTGATGGTTTTAATCAGTCCCCTCGCTATGTGGTAATTAGGGGTTCTCTCCCATGGTTCTGTTTTTACTTAACTTTCAGAATGTGCAGCCAGTTTTAAGTTTCCAGAGATACTTGCAACTAAATGTTGCCTCATTGACATGCAGATTATCCAGAGGGGAGCCTTAAACACACACTCGAGTTACAGAAATGCAGCCCCTTTCAGCACTTTCTTACTCAGGGAGCGGCGTTCTCCAGGAAAATGTTATCTTTTGTCAGGAACTAATTCATTCCACTCCGGCCCTTTGATTCCCCGCACAGGAGGATTCAGGAGCTGGAGGTGGCTCAGAGCCAGCTTTCCGTGTGTCCCGATGGATGCAGCTCCGCTAATTTAGGAGAGCATCCCTGAAATCAGGTTCGGGCTGCGCATCTGTCACAGGCGAGCCCCGCCTTAAACACGGGTCGAGAAATGGGATTTTTCTGACCAGACAGAGCCTGTCAGTGCTTCTCATCTTTGTTTAATAACCAGCTCCTTTCGAGGGACCTGAGAAATGTTGTGTTTGTGCCTCTGACTGTGCAGCTGGGTGCCATTTGCTGCTGGCAGCTACGGAGTCGCTGGAGACGCGAGGAAGTGCAGCAAATATACAGCATTTAAAGCTCTCTAAAACAGCTTCCCTGCATAATGTGTGATGGTAAAATACTAGGTGGCAGTTTGGTCCGGTGTAAAAGTTTTATTGGTGCGAGTTTGAGCCAGCCACATTATTCAGGAAGCCACTACTGAGCTCTCAAGTCATCTGAAACGTGTGCTAGTAAAACCCTTTTTATAAAGCAATAGAACCCCATGCAAGCTCCCTGTGTAACTCCTCATCCCTGTCCTGGGATCTGGTCGGTGGGATGTTGGGGCTGCTGGTTTGTACAGGTACTCTGCTTGTAAATCCAGACACGAGTGAGCTTCTCCCAGCCCCAGGATTGCGGAGGAACCACCTCTGCATTGTGCTGAAACCTATTAATTAAACTTTTCTCAGCCTTGCTGCTGCTTCATTTCCCTCCCCAAGTATTAGGAGGGAATTTGTGAAGTTTCTATCCAGCACACCGTGTACTTACACGTTTCTGATCCTACTCTAATTGCATCTGGTGTCTTTCCTACAAGCAGAAATATCAAAAAGCCTTCCCCAAAACGTGGCCGTTGAAGGGATGACACTGAGACAGTGGAACTGGAGTTTGGGATTGCAAAAGGGGAAAAAAGTTCTCTTTTATAGCTTTAATCTCAGAATAAATTAACATCTCAGAATAAATTAAGCTGAGAATAAAGCGTTTGGGCTGCAAATACAGGTCAGTAGCTGGAGAGATTTGGGGTCGGAGCTGGGACAGCTGGTACAGGAGCATTGCTCCCTAAATGTGGGTGTACACCCAACTGGGTTCAAAAGTCCCATGCCACAAATACCCCCCCTGCTCCCATTCTTGGGAATACTGATAATTGTGAAATACCCTCCTAGCAGAAATGTTAGGATGAAGGTCTCGTGTTCTGAAGGCAGTGGGATCTCTTGTTATTTGTCTGAAAAGCTGTTCAGATTCTGAGCTAAATAGGTCTTTCCAGGCTTCTTCGCTCCCTTCTTTGATCTGGTTTGGCACTTTTCTCTTTCATTCTGTTGTAAGTTTTTTTCTTTGCAGCTCAGCTGCTCTTAATCACAACAACGCGTGAATGTTCGTAGTTTAGCTCTGACTTTGAGGGGGTTCATCTTTACGTTTTTATCATAAATAACAAACCCAAGAAGCTGGTCATGTGCTTTAAACAGTTTCAATAGGAGAGCCTGTTGTGATGCATTGTGAGAAACCTGTTTCACTGGTACCAGCAATAGTCTTTTAACAGCAGCTTAACTTTCAGCTTACACTTACTGCCCACAAAAAACCTCATGCACTTAAAGAAAATGTCATTTTCTGTTGTGAAGAAGACATGGATACACAAGTTCTTTTAAAAATATGGTTGTGGAAGAGCTGTGCATGAATACTGTGGTTTGGAAACCGAGCAGGAGGTGGAGACTACAAAACAAATTGCTCAGAATTCTTCCTTCATTCTCCTCACCCCCCCCCCCCCCCCAAAAAAATAAAAAAGGGGAAGGATGACCAAGAATGAGAATTATTGTGAGCAAACAGTAGGGAAGCCAGCTCTGAATGGATTTACTGTAATAGCAGTACACTGAAGTTAGTTCTGCAGTAGCATCCTATGAAGAACACGTAGGTGAGTGCAGGGGGACTCGGGGTGTCCCCTGCTTTCCTGAGGGATCAAATATTATTCCTGCTTTTATGTTGTCTCATTGGCCTGTTGTTAAGAGTTGGATGCAATCAAAATATTTGCCAACTTCTCCAGGTTTTTCCTCCTTATTTCCAGGGAATGGAGCAGTGGATGGAAGATTGTGAGTGAATAAACGTGAGAAGGGTTGAAAAATGGGATCTGCATTCACTGCTGGGGTTATTCTGTGGGAAAAGGAAAACTAATCCCTTTGGGGGCAAAAAAGGAAAAGGAAAGCAGATCCCTTTATGAAAATAAAGACACGTATGGGATAGATTTTTCTTGTATTTTGAGTTTGTTGGAGTTTTTTTAGCAAGGCTGGACTTTATTTATATTGCTGCTAATTAGTACGGCACTGTACCCATTATATTGATGTGGCACTGAAAATTCAATTAACCGTCCAAGACCACCTTTCAAGTCAGTATTAAAGTTGGGGTCGAATTCTAGATGTCCTGGCTGGTTGAAGTTTTGACGTTTTGTGCTCAAAACGTTGTCCAGAGGACGAGTTGCACTTGGCACAGCACCAGCTGATGATGGGAGTCTTCAGCAGTGATTTTATACCATGAGCGTCAAGCCTTCAGTGAAAATAACTGCAAGACCTCTCTGCAGTAAAAAATCACTGATGTTTGCAATAAATTCCACACCTGCTTCAAACTGCTCGCTCATCTGATGTTTCCTCTCCGGCCTGGTGGGCTGGGACACTCATGCAGAAGAGCAGTGAAGATCTAAGCAGCCACTTGACTCTGGGGATTTCCATTCAGCTCAGCCGTGGCGTTCTGGCAGACTGAAATTCAGTGTGTCGCGATGGAATATCCTCAGGAATACCCTCTGTGCAGTCAGGCACTTTTGGGCAACATTTCCACGTGGTGGAAGAGCAGAGCGCTGTGAAACCTCGTTGGAGAACGTGTTGGTGCAGCTCCCCAGCAGCAGCCTCCACGCACCCGCCTGGTGACAAAGGCAGGCTCAGGCCAGCAGCTTCTGCTTTCTGATAAACCAGGGTGGTTTCCCTGTTGCAAGTGATGGGAAGGTCTCTTTTTCTTTCTGTCCCTGAAGCTCAGGGTCGTCTGGTTTGGGATTTGATTGGCATCGTGTCGGGGATGACTCTGCTGCGTACGGCAGAGGCTGTCATGGTTCTTTTTTCGAATGTTCTCCAGCTGAGCAGAATTAGGGCATAGCAGGCACATGAGGAAAGCCTCTTTTCCCCTTTCAGCTGTATGGAAAAGCTGTGTGGGTCCTCTGGGTGTTTGTGCAGATCCCCAAGCCTTGTAGGCAGCGCAGAGGTGGAGATGACGCACAAGAATTTGCGTGATGCTCCTACCTCACACCCTGCTTACAAAACACTGCAAGGGCTCAAGCCTTGCATAAATAAGCCTGTAGAACTTATTATTATAATAAATAACTTGGAATTTTTATAAAGTACTTCCTTTTAGCATTTTACAAATACTAAATAAGCTTTGTAGTGCTTATTAAGGCAGAAAGTATTGCAAGTTGAAAACGAAAAGGAAAATACGAAATATATGCAGAAGTGATTTGTTTAAAATGACACAAAAAAGTGGCAAAACTGGAAAGAAAATCCTGGAATTCAAGTTCATATTGTGGTGCTACCTAATGGTCAGATGTGCTGTTAGTTCAGGACTTCTGCCAGTTCTTCAGGAGTTGCAACAGAGGTGTCCTGGGTGTTCTGTGAGGCTGCAACAGAATTCAGGAGTTTTCAGAGCAACACCAGGATCACATGAATTTACAGCCCACAAACAGTGGAGGGGGGAACACGACCCAGCAAAGCATCTTCAGCATCCCGTTCCATCCCCAGACAAGAAATGGGATGCTGTCCCCCTGAAATTCCTTTGGATATTGAGAGGTCATTAGAGGGTGGTCTGCTTGAGACTTAGGGAACAAAAAGGTTGTGCCGTGTTTAGGCTGTGGAGTGTTGACCGTTCATTTTAAGGAATTATTTTGGTTAGAGGTTTTGCAGGGAATTTTGCTGGAGACAGACGCTCCCGCAGCCGAGCTGAGAATGGGAGCTGCCTTCTTGGGCTGAGCCAACTCTCAGTGCATCACACATGATTTGGTTACTAAACTCCTTTCCATGTTGAAAGTGAAATCTCTGTTTCCATTTGGCTCTTCCCAGGAGGAGAGAGATTTTATTTCTTTTACAGCCCTCTGGTAGATGCTGAAGGTGAAGGGGGATGCATCTGCTACTGCATTTTTCTTTATGGCAGCTGTATAGAGAGTTCATTACTGCCTATTCTATAAAACTTTACCAAAAAAATAATCAATCCCTCATTGTTTTTATGGCTCCTTTTAGAACTGCAACGCAATTCAGTGTCACATTAAATAAGAACTGGTTTAGCACAGATAAAAACAGCTTCTGTCATTAATCAGCTAAGAATATTATTTCTTTTTTTAATTACAAATAGAAAATTCCAAAGGCCTGAGGAAGTTCGCTAGCATAACTTAACTATAAAACAAAAAGTTGTGATTTATTGCTTTCAGATCAGGCTCTGACTTTACCAAATGGATCTGGTGTTCATCTGAGCTCCAGTCGTGTATCTGAAATGAGCATCTGGGCTCGTATCTCTTATCTACAAAGAAACCTGTTTTAAACAATGGCCCTTCAGACCAATAAATATTAGTTACTCAGCAAACTTGGTTGTTTAAGGTAAAAATCAAGTTCTGCATGGAAATTTAGGCTCGTTCCATAAATGCGTGTGACCATAAATTTATCTGGTTGAGTAAACTTGTAACAACAGTCCTAAATTAGACATTTTAAAGAACAGCTTTTACATAAGTCACGTTAAACCTCTGGAAATGTTATTGATTTATGAGAGGCTGAATTTCCTTGTTGCTAAATTTGTTCTAAAATGTCCCTTCCTCTAGAGAAAAATCATTTTCAAGTGTTGGTCTCGCTGGCTCCGCGTAAGCTGTGGGGTGGATTCATTCCGGTGCGCCTTGCAGAGCTGGTCTAACACCTTCTGGCGTTCCTGCCACGAGGCAGGACAGGACTTGAGCGTGGATCTCTCCACCTCCTCCCCGGTCTGCCTGCTCACCTGGGCGCCCAAGCGTTCTTCCAAGGAAAACGGGAGCTTCCAGTGGAGTTACGGCGGCAGAGCTGGGGAAATGGGACTGCAGGAGGCCCTGGAATGGTGTGGGTTTGGAGCCTGGGTGAGGACCAGGTGGGGCCGTGCCAGCACGGGACAGGGGGTGACACTAGAGATAGGCAGAGCATTCCACATCTGTGGCTAGGATTTTGACGTTGTGATTTGTAGTTTCATCTTCTGCAAGGAAAGGAGATGCTCGTGAAAATGTTTTCCAAGCAGATCCCAGTGAATAATATAAATACCTTGATAAAAGCTGATTGTCCCTTACGGGGGGAAAAGTTTCATTTTCATCACTGCAAATTGAAGCAGTGTTGGAGGTGGCTGCTTGCAACAGAGGCCGGGCTTGGCTCTGAGAGCTGAGCTCGTCCTTTCCCAGGAAAGGTTCTGGAGTGCAAATCCTGCCCTTCCAGAGTGGGTGGCAGCTGCATTAGGCTGTGTTCGTGCTGCTGATGGCTGGGGATCCCAAAGCAAGCAGCACCTGCGTTTAGGTGCAGCAGCGGAGGGCTTGGTGAATAGGATCTCATCCTCCTCATGCCCACCAGTCCAGACTGTTGTGGTCTTCTTGTTGGTGACTCCCAGTTGAATATTTTCTCTCGGGAAAATTTCTAGTGTGATTTTTTTCGTTGGATAGAAGTTGAAGTAAAAGAAGAGAAAAGTGCAAAAGGCCCAACCTGTGCCCTAAGAATAATGATCTGGCTCTGTACCCAGCGTGAGAAGGAGCAGAGCTGTTAAAGAGCTCATCATTGCTTTGAAGTAATTTTTCAAAGTGGAAACACTCCTGAAACAGGAACCCGATGAGTCAGGTGCTGGTGGAAGTAAAAGTGAATGGAACACTTGCATTAAAGCAAGTTAACTGCACCATCCAGTTGGATCTGCATTGAAATTCATGAGCTCTGAGTTTTGTTCTTGTAACTTGAACTGGGTTGTATTTTTGAAGGAATACTCACTAAAATGCACATTGTGCTTGAGAGTTTTTCCAGGTGTGGATTTCCATGTGAAATAAGCAGTGGTAAAAATTTGTTGAGGCTGTCTTAAAACTGAACAAATGGAGTTTCTCTGTGTTTGTCAGAGTTGGTCCCAGAAAGGAAACAGCACCCAGAAAGTTGTCCCCGTTTGTGCCATAGTTTGATGATGAATGCTGAAGCTTACACACTGTACGCCCTGGAATATAGCAACTCTGCAGTTGAGGGGAAAAAAATATCATCTTTCAGAATTTTCTTAATGCCAATGAACAAAGAGAGAAGATCAAAGCCAACCAATCAACCCCATTTTTTTGTTTTATTGAATTGATTTCTAAAGGCCCCCGTTACTATAGTAACTCCAGGAGGTCTTTTAATTACAAAATTTGTAAAAACGCTTTAATTATTCAGAAGTGCTCGCGGGGGGGTTGGGGGGCAGGAACAGTGGCAGAAATGCTTTTTAAAAATATGTAAAAAATTTGCAAACAAAGCTTGACAGACTTCCCACGAAGCACACCAGGGACTGACACACCATCAGCACAAACACGTGGAGTTCAAGTTCTCAGCAAGCAATCCCCTGTGAGAGGGTTCCCCTTTGGCTAAAGAGAGGCAAAAAAAAAAAATCCCCATCCCTGTCCAAATGAAGCACTTCCCTCTGCACAGATACAGATGGCAGAGCTTATTCTTTCTCTGCCCTAAGTTTAATTACAGTGTATCTGAGTGGAGCCCTTGTGTTATCACATTAATTAGCAGTTTAGGGAACTGCTGGCTCCTGGGAGTGTGGGATTCCAGTGGAATACCAGTGTGTGGTGCAGGTACTGAGCTCTATCAAAGAGGAATCATTTAGCAATAACGAGCACCTTTCAAATAATAATTGCATTTAAAATAGATGCTGTCATCTTTTATCATCAGGTGCATTTCCAGAATGGATTTATACTCCAAACAGACTTGTATTTATGGTATCAGAGTAGAATTGGAGACATCATGTGAGCAATTTTGAAATGCCATCTCTTGACTGGAATCCATGCTGAGTTGATGTATTTGGCAGAGCTGCTGGAGCTGTGGGAGTCACTGACACCCCTCAGGAATGCAGTAGTGAAATTTGGGTTCTGAATCTAATCTCTGGATTGAATTTGAGTTTTAGCCCAAACCTAAGTGCCTTTGCCTGTACTAAACTACTCCTCTTGCTTGGCTGTGTTGGAAACAGAGTCTGCTTCTCTTGGAAGCTCTTGCTTTGCAGTTTTCCATTTTTATTCCTTTTTCTGCTTACATGCTCCCTACTTTCCCCCTGTATGTCAAAACGTGTTTGCTTCTGTGGCACGGCCAGGGTTTAATCCTACGTTTCATATTGCCTGTTGCATTTCTTCAAGACTTGGACCCTCTGAAGTAACGGGAGTCGTAGGAATGTGGGCCAAGAAGTCTGGATTCTGTTAAATCTATGGTGCAAATGTAGGGGGGGAAGAAAAAGTTGTTGTTTTTTTAAAAAATCATCATGGATTCATACGATGGTTTGGGTTGGAAGGGACCTTAAAGACCGTCTTGTTCCCCACCCCCTGCCATGGGCACTTGCACTAGACCAGCTTGATTTTTTTTCATTCTTGAAGAAACTAGTTAGTGTCCAGTGTTGGAAATAATAGAAATGAGGAATTGCTACGCTGTATAAAATAATAATGGGTGTGGATACTATCCTGACCTTGGTAATTATTAGCACTTTTCTCTCAGCCTCTTCGTTAACCCCTGGTGGTAGCACCGCGGTTTGAAGTGCTTGCATTGTTGTAAGGCATGACTGGGTTCCAAACAGGTTTGGTGAGGTTTGTTTTCGTCCTTGGAAAGGCATCCCGAATATCTGCTGCAGGTAAAGATGCAGGTTTCGAGCAGAGGCATCCCAGGAACTCAGTGGGAGATGAAGTTCAACTTTTCCTTGTCAAACAGCAAGTGCTCTGAAGGCCTGGGAACAACTCCCCCTCAGCCAGTTATATTAATGAAAATAAAATACTTTGAGTCTTTCAGAATCTCTGTTACATGAAATTTGTCCTTGCTTCTGAAACAAACAAGCAAAATGACCTTACTGCTACCGTGGGAGCGTTACTGGTTTTATTCTTTCCTACTGGTGCAGTTCCTGGTGCTCCAAGGGACATCCTGTACCTGCTGTTTACAGAACATGGGTTTGTATCAAGCAGAACAATAAGGGGTGTTTGTTAACCCCTCTGGGTGGTTTGGGGTGAGCTGCATTGCTTGGCCAGAATGAAAATGCACCACAGGTTACTGGAAAGGTTCCCCCAAGACTCGAGTGTTTACACAGTGCCAGCAGGCTGCAAAATGATTCCCCCGAGATGCTTTCGCAAACACCACCCTGGTAGTGGATGCTTTTTCACGTTTCTCAAACTCTGGGATTATGTAAATCCAAGGAGTTGTGGTTGGTGAATTCCTGGGAAAGAACTTGTTCCCTCCTTAAGTCCAGTGTAAGCTGTGAATGGACTGTGTGAGTACTGAGAAAACGGGAATTTTCTTTACCTGAGGAATAATCCACGCCAATGCGAAAGGAAGGGAATTTTCTTTGCCTGAGGAATAATCCACGCCAATGCGAAAGGAAGGGAATTTTCTTTACCTGAGGAATAATCCACGCCAATGCGAAAGGAATCATGCTGTGCTCGCTTCTGGGGCCCTCCATTCCAGAAGGACAGCAGGGGCTGGAGTGAGTCTAGAGAAGGGAATGGAGCTGGGAAAGGGTCTGGGGGGCTCAGCCTGGAGAAAAGGAGGCTGGAGGGGACCTTCGGGCTCTGCACAACTCCCTGACAGGAGGGTGCAGCCAGGTTGGGCTCTGCTCCCAGGGAACGGGGACAGGACAAGGGAAAAGGGCCTCAAGTTGCACCCAAAGAGGTTTAGTTTAGATAATTCGGAAAAATATTTCCATGGACTTAGTCCTTTATTGGCTTGCAGAAGGTTATTTCTCAGTTTGTGAAGCGAGCTAACGGTACCGAGTTTGAGGACTCAGAATTGTGAGAAGCCCTGGTTTATCCTTGGTTTTTAAAAATTGTTTTCAAAACAATTTATAAAAAAAGGGGTAAAAAACCCGCTAGAGTTCTGCAATGAGGACTGTTACTTGAGTGTTCTTGTGATACAAGAAAAGAGCAAATGTCTTTGTATAACATCACAATATATCAAGAAAAGTGGAAACCACTGTTTGAATGATAACTTTTAATGGTTAAAAGTAGCACGTCTGTTGTGTCTTAATAGCACAACCCTCCTTAAGGTTCAAAACTGCCACAGATGATGAAGTTTCCATTAAAGGATAATAAAGTCTCTCTGTCAATGTGACAAAAGCGCTCCCTTATCTCTTTGGAATAAGAATGCTCTTTGAAGAGCTTCATAAAAGGCTGCGCTATGAAATAAGTCTGGTGGATGGTTGTTTTGAATTTCTATAAAGTGCATCAACCCAAAGGCTAAAGGGATTATCTGGGAAGTGCCAAAATGTGAAAGATGAGTGCTTTCCTTCTGTGCAGTGAATGACATCTCTTTAGAAAGCACAGGTATGATTTGTTCTCGTCTCTTTGGGAATGGTTCCGTGAAATCAGCGGAGCCTCTTGGAGCCGAGGGGTGCAGCTACAGTGGAGCCCATTCAGCTTATCTCAAATGTAGGTCTGGAGTGTGAATCACTAATCAGAATCCTCATCCAGCACATTTATCCACCTCTGGCACTGGAACACCTTCCTTCTTTTAGCTTTCCTTACGCCTTTAGGTGAATTAATGTGGCCAGGAGCAGGCATTTTGCACAAGTGAATTTACTTAAGAATTGCTGTCCCTGACCTGAGCGTTTGCAAGTCTGAAATCAGAGGTGGGTTGGATCTGATTAGTCGTATTTAATGTTTATGCATTAATTTTTATTATTTTATTCATAAACTATCTAAATAATAAGCTTTTACTCAAAGGCAGTGGGAGCGAGGCTGAGGAGGGGAGTACATTTTGCTGACTATTGGCCATATACACAAAAATTATTTTAATTTTTTTTTTAACTAGCAAGGAAGAAACTGTTTCCATCTCATCACATTCCTTGTGTGCCAAAAGTGTAAAAGCCCCTTTAAGAATGAACAAATTTGGAAATAATTGCCACAGCACTGTGCTTTTATGATGGATATATCTCTGAAATCAAAAGCAATGTGAAACTTATTCACCAAAATTCAAGTTATTAAAACCTTTGAATGGTTTTGGTGCTTTTTCATTCATTAAATGCCAGGACTCTGGGGAGAAAATAAAGGGATGTAGGTGAAAGCTGCGAATTCAGATTTCCAAGCCCCTATCATTCCCAATTAGGTTTGGCAAATGGTAGAACAAAATTAATGATGCCAAATTATCCTTCAGTGCAGTGTGTGATAGCTTAACTCTTTTAGCTGTTCCAGGGTTGTAAATGATGAAACTGATAACACACTAATGTGATCCTTTCAGGCTCCTCGTTTATATTAATGAGTTTTAGTCATCTAAGGCAAACTGATAACCGCTGATTAATAGCTCAGCAACTTCCAGACTGGCATCAAAGCCTCATCTCTTTTTTCTTTTTCGCCCCCCTCCCTTTTTATTTTTTTAACTCTTTGATGGGTCAGGAGTTAAGACAGTTAACAATTAACTCCGAGCTTAATTGAAATCCAGATGTTAAACTTTTAATGGAAGTTAATTTAATTCTGGTCTCTATGGTTATAGCTGATTTCAGTCCGATTTTTGTTTTAAGAAGGTTTGAACTTGCAAAACAAGAGTGTGATTTGTTTCACAATTTTTTAAAAATTTATTTCTTGACATTTGCAGTCCATTGAAGAAGTCTTTTAAAACAAACACTGGACAAAGTTATCTCAGAAGCATCAAATCACTGCCAGCAAAAGCAGTTAAGCCCCATAGAAAATCTCAAAATTAGCAAGAAGAGACAAACTGCTTAAGTCTTTAAGTTGTTTTTAATTTTTTTATATATTTATATGAAGAACAGACACCACATTTTCTGGACACTGTCATGATAGAGACCAGAGTGAGAGTTACAGAAGTCAATTAACCATCACTTGGTTAAGAAAATGAATTGAGGGGTTTGGAAGAAAAATTATGGGGAAATAACAATCCAGGATACAGGATTGACCAAAGCTCTTGGAACTGTCAGTGTAAAACATTCTGTTAATAAGAGATCATATTACTGTGGGGTTTGCTTACACAAATACCTCCATGACACTGCCAAACATTCCACTTCTGAAGCCGAGGTGTTCAGAGCCAAGGAGACAACAATTTAGAGGAGCGTTTGTGCAATTATTGTCACAAATGCTCTGCACTTTTCCTGGCCTGCTTATTAAAAATTACATCAAGCAGCTGAAGTTCTTGCCCTGACATTGATAATCCAGGTCAGCTTCTGCTTCTCAGTCAACTGCCTTCATTGTTCTCCAGGAGGAATATTGCTCCAGATTTCCAAATAAGCCGTTCCTCGAAATAAGGAAACCTGATCTGCTGAGAAGTCCGGGCCTAGAGATCAAAACCAGCATTCTTTAATCAGTATTTCTTTAGAGTATAGCGATGTGGACACTTCTTCTTGGTGCCTGGAGTTTTAAGGCTGTCCCACAAATTATAGGAACTAGATTTTGCAAAAAACCAATCTCACTGGAGAAAGGGGGTTGTTGGTGCACGTTTTAGTCATCACGTTAGATCGAGACATCTTGCAATCACTGGATATTCCACACAACATCTGCTGGAAAGATAACTCCATTGTAGTGGAAATGAAATGCGTATTTTAAGTTCAGGCAGTTTTGTATTGTGTTGTCAGTGATGGAGAGGCAAAATAAATGTGAAAGCCATTTAAAAAGCCTGTGTAAAACGTGCCTGGGTGCTAAAGGATGTTGTCCTCTAGAATTAGACCCCAAATCTGACTCTCTTGTTGGATTGACTGGGTTGTTTCTAATCTTAACAGTTCTTTTCATCTTTCGAAACTAGAGTTTGAAAAAGAACTTTAATATTCTGCAGCAGAATTATACATCTGAACAATTGAGCATCTGCTGCCGTTTGGGATTGCTTCTTCCCTTGGAAAGTGCCCGGGTTCCGAGTGTGCTGGTGTTGGTGGTGCTTGGGGCAGCTTTACCTTTTTGCTCAGTTTTGAAGAGGCTGGGCTGAATTTAAAGTTCCCCCTAACTCAAGCTGAGCAGGTTCTGTTTGACCAGGTGAGTTTCCTGGGCAGTGTTAAGTAAAGACCTGCATGGCAGAAATAAGGTAACTACAGCGTGAGTTCTTAAATTCCAAATTTTCTCCGCAGAGCTGGCATAAGTTTCAAATACCAAAATTAATAATAAAAATAAGACATTAATAGGTGATGGTATAAAAGTTTTAATGCTTATGTTTGGCATCCTTTTAAATGTTCAAGATATTAACCAGAGAACAAAAGAGGACTAATATAAGGAACTTAATGTGAATTACTGAAGCCTTTCAGCTAAATCAGAAGGACCCTTCTAGCAGAAGATACATTCTGTATTGTTTTGATGTTGATGATAGTCCTGGAATGCTAAAGAGTTCTTATTTGCAGGATCGAGGCTTGATTCTTTTAGCACCTTCAATGTTCCAAAATCCTAGCCTGGCTATTCAAAAGTTAGGAGCCTGATTTTTAATACAGAGCAAAACAACAAACCTTAGTTCTGCTTAGGTTTGTTTTCTGCTATTTTTAGCCTGCAGTGTTTAAGTTGTTGTCCTTGTCTGTGAAGAATAAGATGGATGTTTTGCCTTTTTTGTTGTTGTTCTTCTAAAGAATATTTTTCTGCTCATTTAACGCTTGTGGTTGAGAATTGGAGAAAGCCCCAAATTTGCAGTAGAATGGCAACTCCTGATTGTTCTGGAGCCTTGGCTTCCGCACTGAAGACTGCTAAAAGCTTGCATAGCCCTAATAAGAATTAGTAATTCGCTAAATCTTGCTTTTACTGAGTCCATAGCATGTGCACAAAGTTCCATCGGGAAAGTCTCACGATTGCTTTCTGGATCTGCTGTTTCTGTTTATTCAGAGCTTTGTGCCAACCTCTGTCACCACTTACATACAAAAACTGTTGTAGCAAAATCCTTAACATCTATTTAATTTTTTCAAATGAGACAGAAGAGGAATCAGCCTCTTTTGTAGTTGTCCAGAGATGCTTGAGTGTCCTGTGAGTCGGTCAGAGACAATTCAGGGTGCAGGTTTGTGTTGCACCGAGTTCAGCCCAGGTTTGGGCTGCCAGTGAAATGAGATCCTGTTCTGCTTGGGCCAGCCATGTGCTCCCTCTGTTTGTGTTTGCTCTGGCAGCTCTGACTGCGGGCAAGCTGGATCCCTTTGCTGACCTAATGGAAAACTGGCTTCCCAAACTGTAAAAGCAAGTTTTCTATTGGACTGGATTCTGAGATGCAAAACTCTGCGAGGCTCAGGGTGCAGATCTGCTCCTCAAAGGGAAAAAGAAAATAGGATTTCACCTTTTGACAGCAGCCAGCATAATGTGACCTCAGTGATTAAATTCTGATTGCACCCGGCTGAAGTTTACAGAATAATTTGGATCTTTTTAAAACGTCCTTTGGTACCTCCAGGTGAGATGCTGGTTTCCGTGTTGTTGGATGTGAGCTGCCCTGACATCCACATGTGGAAACACTGGAATGGGTGGAATTTGACAGGCAAATATCCCGTCCTTTGTATCGCTGACTCACCCCGTGCCAGTGCATCACCTGCAGTCCCGGGCAGCTGTTACATCACGGGTATTTCCTAGAGAAGGATGAGATAAACATGAAACTTCCCTGCAGCCTTATCAGAGGGCGTGGAAGAAGTCTCGAAACACCTTTCTTTGAGTCAGAAGCAGGAGGAAGCTGCAGCCCAGGTCAGAGTTCTGGGTGAGTGCTTCGCTCTTGAGTTGGTGACAGACTTAACCAGCAGGAAACTGCAATCTCCAGCATGAAAACAAATGCTTTATCCCCTCATCTCCTGTGGACTAATCTCATCTTCCTGACTGGTGCTGCGTGAAGGAGTGGATGGACTCACTTCTTTCTTTTCTCCTCGAAGCTTTATGCAAGATCCCATCTCATTCTGCTCCCCTTTCCGTTCGCTCTGATGTACGTCAGGAGTAACTCTGTTTGAAGTCAAGGTGTTCACAAAGCAGAACATTATCCTTTATTCCTGGAAGTAGTCCCTGCAGGTAACCCTGGAGAACATGCACTGCAGAATCAAACCTTAAATCAGTGGAAATTGTGATTTCTTTGACAAAGTTTATGGTGGGAACAGATACTATAAAGAGTATATAGTAATAAACATAGGACTGTTATAAAACTCTCTGTATCACTCTCCTACCCCTTAGCAGAGGAAAGTAGAATAAATAAGTTAATTTTCTGCTTTTAAGAGAGCAGTATCCCTGCAAGGTCTGTCCCAGACCTGTGCGCAGACCCAGCCCGGTGCAGCTGCCCTTGGAAGCTCTTACCCTGGAGAGGAGTGAAGCCCCACTCAAGCCCGTGTTCGCACATTTTTTAGGGGGACTCTTACAGAAATTCACTTTGCTTTGTGCGCTGCAGATCAAGGTTCTTTGTTACAGTAGCTGCTAAAAAGAGCTTTATCAGGTTACTCTGCTTTGTGGCTGGTTCTTGCATCTGTCTCTGTTGAGCGTTTCCCTGTTTATTGCAAGGGCAGTCCAGTCCTGCAGCTGTGCCTGTGCTGAGCTGTCCCACAAGCAGGAGTTTGCAGGGAACAACCTTCCCAGTAAATCCTCTCCTCACAGTGCCCTCTGCCAGGCACTTGTTTTAACTGGCCTGAGCACATGTATTGTGGTAAAAGTTGGTTAAAAAAAGGTCCAAATCGTGCTATCGAATATAAGCCGACCACTGGAAATCAAAATGTACAATCCCAGTTTGGTGTGTAAAGCATGCAGAAATATCTTACGGCTGTGGTGCAGGTCCTTGTGCTTTACCTGCTTTTGTTCAGGTACAGAATTAGGGGTAACAATAATAAACAGCCTCTCGTGGCTCACAAGTGCATTTTCTGAAGCTGCTTTTTCATGTTAATACAGTTCATTGTTAATATACAAGGAACAAATGCAAATCTGTCGGCCAAACTCCAGGCTTTTTAATGAAAATTGAATTTAGTGTCACAACACTGGAAGCAAGAGCAGAGGCTGTGCTTTGACACTGGGAAGAGAGCAGGAAATTCAGATGGCTCATTCTGGTTGGCCCTTTGTTGGAGGTATTGTTTACTAGTACTGAGTTTTACATTCAGAAAATATTATTATAGTATACAATTAATTTTCCTTAATGTGTCTTTTTCCTTACAATTGCTAGATTTCTTAATTTTCAGTTTGCAGGTCTGCTCAATGAAAGGGATGGAAAGTGAAAAAGTTGTTTTGATCTCTTTCAGCGTAACCTCTGGCCAGAAATTCATGATATTACAGAACAGGAAGGAAAAAAATGAGAGCAATGTGAAAGCTCTTGGTGTTGTGAGTGGAAGCCCTGCTCCCTGAAGGACAGAGCTATTTCATGTCCCCCTATTCCAGTGGAGCATTACAGCCTATAATGCAGCAGTTATTTTGTTGGGTAGGTGTTTCATTACCAACCTGGGCCTTGGAGGTGATGAGAGAAAATTTGTCTTGACCTTCCAGGGAAGCCATAAAAGAGAAATGATGTCTAAACAATAAATGTCCAGGAGAAATGGGGAATGCCTGATGGTGTTGCACTTAGCTTCCGTGACATCTGGGCATTGTAGGATAAAGAGCTGCTATGTGGATCGCTTCAAAAGTAGGAATATTTTCTGTTGTTCCTCTGCATTTTTGACCTTCCTTCTCCTGGTTCAATCCCTATCAAATAGAGTTTAATCTTCTTTTTTTTCCTGCAGAATGTGCATTTTCCTGGTTTTCCCTTCAGTCTGGAGCAAACCATGAAAAGCAGATTTGGAAAAAAACCTTTTGATTCCAAAGTGAGGGTGATGGGATCAGGTTTTTATTTGCTGTACTTTGCCATATGTGCAGCATTTGGGATTGGGAGCCACCCAAGAAGGAATCTTGCCTTCTTCCTTTGATCCTGTGACAGTAGAACCAATAATTGTGTGGGAGAGAACATGCAGGAGTAGCTGTGGTGACGCATGGCCCTGCTCTGGATTGATGCTCGGGGGTAGAGTGCAGGTTGCTCTTGGTTTGGGATGTTGTGGTTTTGGGTTTTTTTTTTCCCCCCATCATTTCCCACATTTAAATGTAATAATTTCCAGGACCGGCAGTTGAGGTTGTCATCATTGCAAAGTTCCAAAACTTGTAATTCTGTTGTGTTGGTCAGTCCCTTGTTGAATATTCATATTGCTTTCTATGCTTTTGCTCTTTCAGATTGTTTTGATTTCCTCTGTGAGGGATCTATGGTAAAACTGATTTTAATGAAAAATGAGTGTTCTAGTGTAAATAGTCCATTAAACCATCTCATTTTTAAAATCTTTCCTTCCAAGCACGTATGAGCGTTGCCATGTGCTGCTGTTCCTATTTTGTGTTCCTCTGGGTGTAGTGGAGACGGCGATTCTCTTTTGCCAAGTGAATGTACTGCCCCCCCGAAGAACTGCAGATCTGGGCAGATAAATGAACATTATGTTGGGGTTCAGTGTTCCCAAGAAGCCTTGTGTAACATTATCCATCCTAGCAGAGTGTAGGAGTAACTTGATTCTATCTGTCTGGAGTGATCTGCCTCATTCCCTGGAGTTTTACAGCCTCAGCAATCGCAGATACCGATCCATCAGCCGTGGGTGCTTGAAGGGTTTCTGCTCACGGCTCTGATTCTTGGATAGAGTGAATCCTTTAGAGAAACGAAGGCTGAGCAACTCCTCTGTGCTTTATTGCGTCTTCAACTCTGCCAGGCGGGTCTCTCGGGCTCCGTAGGGTTTGGAGCGGTGTTTCTCGGCACGACAGCCGATGAGGAAGGGCTCAGAGCAGGGTTTTCAGGCAGGTGCAGAGCAGAACTCGACAGCCAGGTCCTTCAGCTGTGGCATCTGAAGTGCGGTATCAGTGAGAGCAGGGGCTGCTCAGCTCAGAGCGCTGCTCCCTCCTGCACAGATAAGGAGCGACTTCAGAAACCGCTGATAAGGAGATAAGCAGGGCCTTGCCTCTTTTTGAAGTCAGTTTGTAACTTTAGGTTCCCACTGGGAAAGGAAAATCCCATCTGATACCTCGGCCCCAAAATGTTGCCTCTGCTAATTCGGGCTTGGAATGTAAGGAAGCACAAATGAAACTGTCCAAAAGCCTCCTTTCGACACAGGAGCTCGCTCCTGATGCTTTCCATCGTGCCTGTTGTGTTTCTGAGGTTCTCCTCCTCCAAACATAGCTGTACTCCTCTTCCTCCTCCATTTCAACCTCACTTTTCCATAGCTGGGAGTCTTCATCAGTGGATTCCCCCAATACGACTCAAAGCACATTTAATTTCTGCAGACTGAGTGCTCTTCCACTGAACTGACCTCGGTGACCTGCCCTAAATCCTCTTTCTGTTCTTGAGGCTTCCTCAGGTTCTGTTCTCCTTCCTTCAATTATCTTTCTCCACTGATTTCTTTCTACCTTTTCACAGCTCCTTTCCACATACCTGCAGATACTGAGGATTGGATTATTGCAGCCTTATTTTAGTTTTTGTCTCTTCCTTGGGTGTGGCCTTTTGCCCTTGGTAAATGTTTGTTGTAGAGCAGCTTGTGGGAGCTGCCATGTCCCTGTGATGAGGTTGTGCCTCTGACTTCACCCATGGCTGGCCCTGCTCGGCTTGGAACCACAGGGCCAGTCACATCCTGTCTGAACCTTGTCATCTTTTTAGGGAGAAAAGAGGTGTCTGAACTGATTTAATGAGTATTGGTGTGGAGGTTTCATGTGACTGGGGGTAGTACACAGCTCTGGGGGCAGTGGGAGTGTGAGAGATAATTTGTAAAAGCAGAAACTTGATGAGTTGAGAGGACAGAAAGTGTGATTCATCACTTCATGTTACTATTATAGACTTAAATCCCCAGGAGTGGCTCTAGTGTTAACTGAGCTCAGCTGAGAGGTGGTTCTGATCATGGAAAGAGCTTCCAGTTCTTCTCAGGACTTCCAGACAGCCTGGGTACCACGCTGACATCACGATCACTGTCAAAAATATACACTGTCAACGTGTATGTTCGTGCAAAAAAGATTTACGCTTGTGATCCCTTATCTCATGACAGATGTCTTGCTTTACTGTGCCTCAGAACAGCATCACTGCTGATATGTTTTCTCTGCTTTTTTACTGCCTGTCAGTCCCTTGGCTTTGCCATAAAGTTGTGGTTTTAAAAAAAAAAAACAACATTAAATGTACCAATGTGTACGTTTAGATGATCACATTCGTGTTTGCTGTCAGCAGATAGTTGAGATAAGCAAAAGCATATTCCAAATTGGAAGCTGGAAGGAGCAATCATCGTTGCCCTGCAGCATGGCAGTGGCAAAAGTGATGATAACAAAGCCATGTGGTTTTCTTAATTTCCTAAAATGTGAGTCCTGCTCATTGTAATGGGGCTGCTCAGTAGGGGGTCTGTGTAACGTACCTAACGTGAACACAAAGATATTTAAGCACAAAGTTGCTACATAAGTTAAATTTCTTTTATATAGAGCTTAAGAATTAATTTTGGGGCAAGCAACTGTTTATTTGCAGATAGTAGGAGGAAATGCTGTAATAGCTGTGAGTGAGGAAGAGTGTGTGGAGTCTGTCCTTGCACACCTGAGAGGGACGCAGGAAACCAGCAGGGACGGAAATGGGAAGAGTGGAGTGAAGATGAGACCTCCAGGTTTCTACTCCGGGATGTGGCTACCCGAGTTTATCTCAGAAGTGCAGTGGCAAGTGCAGAGCCCCAGGTAATGCTGAGGAAAGCATTCTGCCTCTTGCCCCCTGCAGAGACCTTCGAGTGCCATCTTGACACTGCCTGTGATCCAAGATTTTTTCCCAGTGGATAAAAGCAGATACAAGTCCCGTGCAGGATCGCTCTTATGAGTCAGTCTCACCTGTAAGTCTAAGCAGCACTATGCTGGAATTAAGCATCTGTTAGGAATTAAGCAGAGCAGTGCCCTGACTTTTCCTTCTATCCTTTCTTGTTTTCTGGGCTTTGTGTGCCTTTTTCTCAGCTGTTGGTAAGTGCCTCCTGCAGCATTTGGCTGCTAAGTGTGGTGTCCCCCCAAAACCCACCCTGGAGCACAAAACAGAAAAGATTCTGTGTGTGCAGCTGCAGAGGAAGTGTCTTTAAAGGAGTGGTGCAAAGAGCATCCCTTGGGATGCTAAAAATATATGGGACCGGTTAGTCTCTGTGGGCACACTGGTGAGTTCATAACTGAATCGGAGATGGATCCTACCTGGTGTGTTTGCTGGAAAACTTGAGTTGATGGCACAACAAAAAGGCCACTTGATCCTTGGGATCAAGCCAGCCAACATAATTCCTGAATTTCTATCACGTTGCCTGTTACTCTGGCAGGTTTGCCTGTCAGGGCTGGTGCTTCCCCTTCAGAGGGGTTAATTTTGTCTCACTTTGCGAACACAAGGGAATCAAACTCAGCCTCTTTATTCTTTTGTTCCCCCTCCATTGCCCATGTTAATTTAATTTGACAGCCTGGCGAATAGGATTTGTCAAATATGGTAACCTTAAGCATCTCAGATATTGAAAACGGTGCTTTAAATTTATATAATCCAGATGTGAGAACCAATAAAAGGCTCGGATGAAATGAAATGTCAGGCTTTGTGGGGAGAGAAAGGGGAAAAATACTCTTTGCCACTTATTTTTCCACATGGCATAAAGTGCAGAGCAGGGTCCAACCAATTATATTAGTCAAGAATAGAAGCAGGTTTTGTCATCTCAGTGCTGGTAGGTAACAATAAATCTGATTGATAGCAAAATGCTGAATCTCACAGGACTGGTTAAAGTAAAAACGACTGTAGTGTTTGGGCAGTGAAAAGGTGAGTCTTGGGAAGTATTTAGGGATGATGAACACAAGGCATTGCTCAAAGAGAACATTTCTCTTAGTAGTACTAATAAAAAAGCCACCAATTTAATGAATTTAGGTCTGTAGGCATTATCCAAGTAGAATAATATCCCACTCACTCGTTCTGCAAAATACGTTCTCAAATTATACACACACAACTTCTGTTTCCACAATATTTGTTCTCCTGTATGTGGTAAGAGCCTGAAAGATGTAGAATAATTATCTTAAACTAATTCTCAGCTAAATCTCTTCATTCCCTCTGGTGACCCTCCTTTGGCAGGAGGGAAGAAATAAATACTGAGGGAACACTAGGCAGTATTAATCAAATAGCTCATTCCCCAAAAGTGCAATTTAATTTTAGCTCAGATGGGTATTCATCAAATTCAGAGCACTGGCCTAATAAGTAGGATTAAAATTTGGAAAGTTTAAAACCTTTCCGTTTTAGACTTAAAAGGCAAGGATTTTAATGTCAGTATGAATTAAAATTTTAAATTTGCCTGCATTTAATATGAAAGCTGAAGAAACTTTCAGTCAAAACAAACCAGTTTTTCATATTGTAAAAACAATTCGATAGTAAGCCTGAAGTTGTGTGCATAGCTCAGTAAGTAAATTGGTAGAGTTAGACTTACTGCCATTCTCTCCCATATGCATTCAGTGTTCAAAAATAGTCATAAGTTAAACTATATTTAAACCACCACCCTTAATTCCACTCTCAGACAAAACCACCTTTAATTTTTAAGTGAAGTTAGACCTGAATCGAGTCCATCTATGATTTTGATCACATGAAAGCAAAACATGCAGGATAAGATTTTGCAAATCCAACCCAACTGCTGTGTGTGTGTGTGTGTGTAAATGATGATTTGCTTCATCATAAGCTGTAGGGAAAAACCACAAAGGTTTATGGGGAGAAAAAAGAGTAGGATGAGAAAATGCAAGTGTTGGAATTTTTCTTACTGCTGAGACACAAACCTGTTGGGCCATGATATTGAAGGAGCTTCTTTGGGGTGATGGAGAGGCAAAGCTTTTATTAGAGATAGTTGTTGGAATGCAAATTTGGGGCAAAGTCTGCTGTTCCTGCTGGAGTCTCCAGGTATCCCAACCTCTCCAGGCCACGTTTGGGGTACAAACCAGCTTAGAGGTTCAGGCCGGTGTTACAACTAGAAGGGTAAAACTGGAGTAAATAGAACTTCCCAGCTCTGGATATCTTCCAGGAGAAGTGTCCTGTTAGGATTGCCCGGTGCCATAGGTGTGTTTGAGAGGGAAATGCTCCCAGAGTTGTTGTGGCCTACGTTTCCTATAGGCTGTCACAGAAGTTTCTGCGTCAGTGGCAGCTAATTCGGGTGGAGACAGCACTGCTGAAAGATGGCAGTGGGGGCAGATCCACCTTGAAAAATTCCATGGTTTTGGAGCTTTCTTAAACAATTCAGTATCTGTCTGGATCCCGGCTCTTTAAAACCTCAGTGTAACCAGGCACAAAGACTTCAGTAGAAGTGCCATTTCCAAAAGTGAGTCCCGTGCAGCCGATCTTATGATCTCCCCTCTTGGGTCCGTTTGATTCATTCATTAGCTCTGTGATACACTCCTTTCTGCTGGGCTCCCATAAATCACACGCTTGCCAGAGTGGAGAGGGTTATTTGAAAGGATAGAAGAACCACGAAGCAGGAAAGAGAGTGCGTGTAAAATGCTCACCCCGGTGTTGCTGAGGGGACGAGCCCTGGCCTCTGTAAGTGTGGAGCGGGAAGCCCAGCAAAACCTCAGCCATTTCCCCTCTTTTTGGTTAAAGTAATAAACACGAGGCTGGGCTGCTCCCAGGAGGGACATCCTGCAGCTTCCAAAACTGGGAATAGCTTTCTCCCGTCACGCTCAGCCGTGGCTTTGTATGTTTTTCCTCGAAATTACAACATGGTTTTAATCTAAACAGACATCAGCTCTCCACGCCAAGCACATCAAATCTGTGCTGCAGGGATCACAGAATGGAAGGAACATGGCTCATGGAGCAGCAGTGCAGGGAAGAGGAGGGGGAATTGGAGGAAAGGGCTGAGCGGGGAATGGACCCCCTCAAGGAAAGCAGAGTAAGAGAGGTTCATGAATAGAGGTATTGTATTCGAGTTTGTGAAGCAGAATCCCCGGGGAAAGGTTAGCTTCCAGGAGAAACGAAATCTCCCCTCAAAAGTTCTTCCCTGTTTGGGTACAGGCCTAGTGATTACCTGGGAGGAAACAGAATTGAAAATACTTATCACTTCTGCTCTAATTTACATGTCTGTACAAGTGCCTTGGTTTTGCCTGGGTCGGAAATGCTGTGTTATCAGGAGATTCTGCCTTTCTGGGAGATATTTTCTTGTAGGATCTCTCAAGCACCTCCTCCCATTTATTTTTTTTTTTTATTTTCTTACAGCTTTCTATGCATAGTGCTGGAGGAAAGTCCAGACTTTTTCCACAGTCAGTGCAAAACTGACTGAACAGAGTAAGCACTGTGTGAGTCCCACATTTTGGTATCTCTCCACCTTCAGAGGAGTTTTGGAAGGGAGTGTGGCTGGAGAAGTGCTGGCTTTGGAAGCCTTAAATCTTGTGTGAGCTCCCAAATTTGTACAGACAGGGGATGCGAAGTGCACACATGCCTTACGGACTGCTTCAGGTTATTCAAATCCTGAATTTGAATAAAATTAGTTATCAAGGGTGTAGATATGCTCATCTATTTAGTAGATCAAAGGTATATTAAACCAGGATCATCTGCAGCTGCCGCTAACATGGTGAGACAGACTGTGATATTTGTATTGTTTTTAGAAAGTTCTGCCAAACTTTTTTGAAAAAAGACAGATTACAGAAGTAGTCATGGCACAAAAAAGAGCCTTTCTTGGAGCGTGAGTGAGAGCGCAAAGGAAACAAGCTGCTTGTAGAAGGTGTAGAAATGGCTTTAAAAAACGAAAATCAAGCTGAAACACGTTCTCTTTAGTCTCTGGTCTCAGTCTACAGCTGCTCCTTCTCCAGCCAGGCATGCAGCAGTTTCCTTGCAGCACTCCCCGAGGACTTGGCATTGCTCAGTCTGTCAAGACCAACAACAACACAGCGCTGCTGAAACGTATGAAGCACGAGTTGAATGGTGCCAACACTTCATAATGTTACAGGGCTTTTTTCACCCCCAAACAGAAGGATCCTGCACTGAACTGCTTTCTGTTCAGTCCTCTTTACAAATCTGCACCTCCGACTTGTAGTTTTGGAGAGGCATTTGTGGCTTTTCGGAGGTGTGGCGTGTTCTCGGGCTCGTGCTTTGATGTTCTGTATTTTGACATTTGGCTTCGAAGCTGAAGTGGATTGTGCTCCGGAGGGTTGTAGGTTCAGACTCCAGTTTCAGATGGATGGGAATGAGGGAGGCAAGTCAAGTATCAAAACAGAGCCCTGGGAAGCACAATGGTACTCAGTAGCAGAGCCAATACAATAATGCATGGCCAGAGTGCCAGAAGCAGAATTACGGGACAACTGGGACTACAGTCATGTCTTTCTGAAAACTTTTTCTCTGGAGCTCCTTCAGTTCTTTTACAGACCAATGGAAATAGTCTAAAGTCAAAGACTAATGTGAAACGCTGAATTTCAGGCACTGTTTTCACACTGACTCTCCCTTTGTGGCCAGAGCTAAAATGTTTTGTTGTTTCTAATGTGTAGAACAGGTCAGACACTTCCCCTCTCAGAGAGACATGTGGGAATTAGCTTCCAGTTCCAAAGTATTTTAATGTGCTGTCGTCCTTCATGGTTCAGAATGGGCTTTAACTATGGAGATCTCAGCACAGACCACACCTACCACATTGCTATGAGCTTCATGCGTTTGAGTCACCAGGAAAAAGCTCACAAATTGGCAGGAGCTCACAGGAGAGCAACCCAAACAACTCAGGGACTGGCTGGAGGGGTTAAATTAATAGCACAAGATTAAAAGAGATAAATACAGGTAGTTTGGTGAAAGCCGTTCCCCTGGAGTTAATTATGCCATATTATTTGAAAGATGTAAATGGTGAAGGATTTGCTTAGTGCGCTCTGGAGAGGTAATTGGCAGAGGAAAGAGGATGCAAAAGGGAACTTCAAGTTGAATACCAAAGGATTTCCTGACAGTGGATGTGTTGCTCTGTCAAGCAGACTTGCAGGAAGGCGCTGAAAGCCCCACTGCTGGAAACATGAAAGTCTCCTCAACACAGGAGAAATCCTGAGCTGAGATAAAGATGAAACACAGTGAGTTCTGTCTGTTCCAATTACTGTAATTTGAGAGACGATTGATACAGCAGGAATGCCCCGGAGCTGAAATCAGAGAGATGCTGTAGGAGCTCACAAACAGGCTTTCCCTATCTGTTGTAAAATCTGTGGAGTAATCTGGATCTCGACTGACTCAGAAGTCAGTCCTGAAGGGCCACGGCCCTGGGTATTCCTCCTTTTTCTGTTCCTGTCTACCTTGGAGTATCCAAAAGTGGAATACAGCTCCTTAGCTTGTTCTGCTTGCATGGACTGCAGTTCACAAACCCAAAAATGCTGTCCCAGGCTTCCAAGGTCCTTCTGATCTGTCATTGTAAGAAAAGCCATTAGAAGCTTCAGAAACTAGAGAGGAAAACTACTTTTCCTGAAGGTTTTCTACTTCAGTTAACTTCCCAGTTAATTCTGAACATCTTTCCCCCTTAAATATTTTTGTTTCTTGCAGATTCCAGGTGTTCCTGTCCTGCAGCACACAGCAGAGTTGACCTGGATATTTGAGGAAGGACAGCTGGGGTGCCTTGGAGTTCCTTGCAGGCAGATTTGTCTTGGAGTCCTAGCAGAGTATATTAACCCATATTTAGTGCTGTGCTATTGCAATTACTGCACTCCCAGTGATTAACTTGTTTAGACTTATCACAAGCATCTCTGCAGCGCTCAGCAGTCAGCTGAGCCTTTTTTCTAGAAAACAGCATCAGCAAAAAATCAGTATTTCTGCCAGCTAAACAAGCTGCAGTCCTGAAATCAGACCACTCTGGGCACTTTATTTAGACCAGGCAAATCCTGAGCTCTGTTCTGTAGAGTAAAGAAGAAGTCAACCTAAACACTCACGGCTTTTAACTTGCCACACACTGGGTTTGATCAGAGAGCTGGATCAAATTGTCCTTTGTAAACAAAACAGCACGTTGGAAGCCACATGTGGGAAATGACAGCTATGAAGCTGTAATCATGTTGCATGGGAGATACTGAAGTGAGTTGTTTAACAGGGAGCATTTAAATTTTGGGGAAAAAAAAGTCTGAAGGGTCAACACAAATTTTTTTATTTTTTTTTTTTACACATCTGTGGTAAGCATATGAGATCTGCCAAGCTCCATTCCCTATGCTGATGAACCTTCCAGGGTTTTATTCCCAACCTGTAATAGTCTAAGAATGGAAGTCCAGTTCCATTCCCTTTCCTTGTCAGCATTTCATGGCTTACCTGCAGCTTTGTGCCAGATCTAGCCTCAGATCAACTCTCAGTTGGCAGAACAACTCTTAACGTTGTGGTCATGATTTGTGGTTAGCAGGATATTGTGTTTACAACATGAAACTTCAGGGCATCTCAGATGGAGGGTCTGACGTCCGGGGAGATGTGGCTGTGGAATTTCAACCTTTTCAGGTTATTTTCCTAGGCTGCTTCTGGTTTGGGGCATTAACTTGGAGGTGACTAGGTTTTTAGGAAGCAGTCCTGGTGGAATGAAAACAGCAAGATTTAGTGTTGCTGAAGCTCCAAGGATTCCCTGCTGTTCCTATGCTGGGTAGCTCCAACACGGGAACACGAACAGCAGCATTTTTATCATTTTAAGTGCTGCCAAGCACTTCACTAAATGTGGGAAAACACGTGAGCTGGAGCTGAGCATATTTGCTCTGTTCTTTCAAAATAAAAATACACATGCCGTGAAAAAGCTTCCAGAGTACTGATGTAATTCTGGTTAACTTCAAAACTGAAAATTGAAAATTTGAAAAGCTCCCCTGTTTTTGGGTTTGTTCGACTCTTCGCTTCAGCCTCTCTGCTTATCAGGGTAAAGTCTGGTGTGCAAATTAAAGCCAAGGTGACAGTTCTATTCCCAGGCTCAGTTCTGGAAGCGGAGTGCCTGACTTACCCAGGCTGTTCCAGCTTCCCTTATCCGCCCGGGCGTCAGCCCCTGCGCCCTGCGCCCCATCACCTCAGGCGCTCCGGAGAGAAACGCCGCGATAGCGAGCAGTAACGCGGCTGTCCCGTCGCCTGTGTGTTGTGACTTGGCGATAGCATTAATTGCGTTGGCTCAGTAAGTGCTCTGTGGGCTGGCTGCCAGCTCTGCCGGGGGTTTGCGCTCCAGACCAGAGGCAGGGGTGGGATAGGAGCCCCCCAACCGTGGGCACCGCTTCGGCGTCGCTTCCCAGCGGCTCGCGGCTCCCAGGGGATGCGTGCCCACATCCGGGGCTGGCCGTGCCCTCTGCTGCTCGGGAGCCCTGGGGTTTTTCCCCCTGTCACAGCGATGATGATTGGAATGAGCACTTCACTGATGGAAAGCCCTGCCTGGGTGACATGTTTGCCACCAACCACACTTTCTTCTCCTTTGCCTCCTGGGCTCTCTAGATCCCTGGGCTTGGCTTGGTGTGGTCAGTGGCTCTTTCCTATACCTTCTCCCTTACCTTCTGCCTTCTTCATCTCTCTGGCATGAGAGAAATCAGAAGCAAGAAAACTTTTTCTGTTGTCTTTTGGGCATTGGCAAACCCTCTGCTAGCATTGTCCCTTTCCATTTGATTTCTGTGTGTTGTTCCCCATTCCTCCTCAGAAATTCTGCTAGGAAATGTTGCTCTGGTTCAGAGACAGGGCTCAGCCTTCCTGTGAGGATCCCGTTGCATCAAATAAAGGCAGGATAAACTACAGTGGTTACTGTGCTGATGTTGCCATCAGGAGTTGGACTTCGCTGATCCTCAAGGGTCCCTTCCAACTCAGGATATTCGAAGGGATAACTCCTCCTGATCCATACGAATGCAGTGTGTGTGCATTACCAAAGCCCGAGTTCTTTCATTGTTTAAGCATTATTTTTATTCAGGGACAGGTATTCATAGTGAGGACCATTTCAATTATTTATTGCTTCAGCTGGTTAGAAGTTCCTTGGCCTTAACTAAAAATCTCATACGGAGGGAAGAAGTGTGTGTGTATTTGTAGCTAGAGGGACATGGGCAGTCTTTTTAGGTATCCTGTTTTGTTCTGAACAGAAGTATCTTCTTATTCCCATATTCCCCCCTACTCTGTCAAACTTGGAGCTTCAGCAAGCTGATTCTAACTACTAACATATGTCTGGGGGTGGGGAAAGCGATGCAGGAAGGAATACTCCGAGGAGTACAGTAGCATTTCTGTATGCAGCAAGTTAGTCATCAGCTCCTTCGGTTGTAGCACAAAACATAAAATGAATGGTCTGTGAAGGAGCTGTAAATCTGGGAGAGCAAAGCTCGTGCTGCTCCTGAAGCAATCACATAGCAGATCATAACTGTACCTACTGTTTTCTCTGTGAGGAGGAGCTCAAAGCACTTCAGCGCTTTGAAGTAACAGAGATGTTTATTGCCTCTACTTCACAAATGAAAACATGAAGTGCCAGACAAAGACAAAGCCAGATCCTGAATTTCTTGCTTCTCAAGAGCCTTTTACTGTTTTCAGTGCGAGGTGCAGGATGGAAGGAGTTTTGACAATTCAGCAAGTAGTGGTGGAGTGGGAGATGAAACCATGTCTGAGGTGGGGGGGAGAACCAAGATCTCTTGCTTCCTAATCTGTTCTTTGAACCTTGGGATCATCTTAACTTTTTTCTTCCAAGTCAAGCTCCACCAGCAGCACTAACAGCTCTACCTGAGCAGCATCTGTCCTTGCCTGAACTTTCTGAAATCTCTCCTTTGAACCTGCCCCAGTGGTCATCCCTTTGAGCCATCAGAGTTTTTATTTTAGTTTGGCCTTTTGCTGTATAAATCATGACCTGGGGCTTGTCTCACCACCTCATTTACCCACCTCTGCCTTCGAGCACTTGAGAATGTTTTTTCTGTGTCCACCCCTCCCAAAAGAGATGCTTTTCCCCCTCTGTTTTAAATGACAGACATCCCTGTACCTGGAAGAGTTCAGGACCTGGCTGGATTGGTCTCTGAGCAACCTGGTGCAGTGGAGGGTGTTCCTGCCCAAGGCAGGGGATGGAACTATGGTGATATTGAAGGTTCCTTCAAGCCAAACCATTCTACGATTCTATGACATAGGTCTATTTACTTTTAGTCCTTAAGGAGCAACAAGTTGTGATTTAATTGCTGTCTCCGGAGTATTTCTTGGTTGGGCAGGTAGCTGGAGAAGGAAAAGCACTAATAGTTGTCCTTTAAAGCAAATTACTTTAATGTATGCTGTGTGTGTGGGCAGTATCTCTGTTCATTTTTGGTCTCAAATATGAGTTGCCCATAAAACCTCTAGGACTCTTGCTGGGAGTGAGCCAAGAGAAAGAAGAGCTGTGAGGAGCAGAAGCACATCTTCCCCATAATTGCAATCACATTTGAGTCTGCTGGTGCTGCAGATTCAACCTTCTGCTTCTGTGCATTCCTTCACTATTATCACCTGGGGTTCAGCACTGGGCTGAGGCTTTGCTTCAAGTCTCATCTTGAACACACACTCTGCCTTTTTTCTCTTTCTTTTTTTCCTTCCCTTTGTGTTTGCTCAGACTCAAAACTCTGGTTACAAATCTCAGTGGAGGAGTCCTTTGAGCCCTGCCAATTGTTTCTGGAAGCTAATTATTGTGTGTTAGTAAATGAAGCAGGTAGAAAGAATGTTAAATATATCAGACTTGCAGCAACAAGTCTCCTGTCAAAAGGGAAAACACTCACCTCTCCCCACCTGATGAGATAGCAGCAGTTGCAGCCACCAGCTGGTAGGAAGGTGAGGCACAGAAGAAGCCAGGAACAGGAGTAGAATTGTGATATTATACAATGAGCTGCTTGATGTAGAAAAGAAGCTTTCTGAAAAGCAGAGACCAAGGCTGTTTCCTGTAGCACACACATGGTTGTGTGCTGCTGGCCGTGTAAGGAAAGCCTCTTGTCTCTTTTTTATTTCCTCTCGTCCTTTCCAGGCTCAGTGAGTGCTGCAGAGGAGCAGGAATTTGAATGCATCCAAAAAGTATGTATCCCATCCTAGTTGGTTTGATTCCTGCTTTTCCAGCTATAGCAGGATTTCTCCAAATGAAGTTTTAGGCTCTCAAATGCATCCACTTGCCCGGAGGTGAATAATGAAATCCAGAACGTAGCAATTCAAACCATGCCTGGTTCCAAACCAATCCCCTGAGTCACTTAGTTGAGGGGACACCATTTAAGAGTGAGCTCAGTTCAAAACAAACCTGGAGTTCATTATCAGTTTGGGCTGGTTTAACCTTGCAGCCCTTTTATTATTATTCCTTTTGGGGGACTGTCTGAGGTGAAAGTTGGATCTCCCACTGCAGAAAGTGCCTCATGTTGGTGCTGTGCAGCACAACCTGCTCACGTCTGTCTGACAAACTCCAGGAATCCAAAAAGGAAGCTCATGCTAAAAGTAGGGCAGAGTCAAAGAGTTTGCCACGATTCTGTGAGCTCCTTGTGCCTTGCTGGTTTTACCCATAAAATACACATGATAAAGTCTGAAGCGCTGCATTTTTTTCAGTGAAACACACCCTTTTCTCCCTGTTTTTGCTGCGTCTGTACCGTGTCAGGGGAGGGGATTGCTGTGTTCCAGCACACACTGTGCCAAGGTAGCAGATGCTGAGGCAGTATCAGGTGTCTCCAAAGTTCTCTACTCTCACGGAGTCTGGTCCTGGAAGAGCAGAATTGGGAATCGATCTCAGGTGTTGACGGCTGTACTGCATAATTAATTATAACTTTATACGGCAGAGAGAGAAACAGTAATGCTGGCTCTGGATGCTAATGGTAATAAATGGATCTGGTTACCAAGGATCTATATCACAGTTTAGGGGTTTTTTTAATCTTTCCACTGGTTTATCATTTCATCCAGACGTTGCCATTAATTAATTATGTTGTCATTAATCCTTGTTGCTGTTCATATCTGTTCCATCTGAATAAATTTGTCTTAGCCAGGTGACTAAGAACAAAGGCATTTTTGAACTCCTGTCAGTGCAAAAAGTGACTCCAAGTAAACTATACTTTTAATAATGTGGCTATCAGTCACTTCAGCTCCTCTAAAAACCATATATTTCTACTTTGCATAATATATCTTTACCTTTACACACGTGCTGTGAGTTTCAGTTCAGTTTGTGCCGTATGCAGCCTGTCCTGTGAATCCAGAGGCTGGGCGCTGTTGTGATATTCGGGTTAGGTTGGCTCTCTCTGCCGGGACCACTCTCCCTCTGCAGACAGTGAAACATCCTCTAGATGCACTCCATGCTCTTCTTGAATTGGGACAACCGCTAAAACACAAAACTGTTTCCCTTACAAGCTGCACCTCTGCACGTTTTCCAGTTGTAACCTAAGGATGTCATTTAATCCTGACACTCTCCAGCTGCACAGCAACCATGACAGCTCCGGTGAGTTTGATTTTCAATACACAGGAGAGGTGTATGTATTATTCAGGATGCAGAACGTAACACAGTGAACAGGTATTTGTGGTTTCATTCAGGCCGGTTATTTGACTGTCAAAAAAACCTAGCAAGTAGTAGGTTGGGTTTTCCTCCCTCCTGCTGATTACACTTTATCCTCTTTCCTCATACCCTTCTTATCTATTCTTAATTCTCTATAGAAATGCTTCACTGAACATGTCAGATGTTTAATATTCTGGTGTTCCCCGCATGGGCTCAGGCGTTTTAAGCAGTTGCTTTAGAAGACCTATAAAGTGATTTACTAAATACGAATAATCTTATCTTAAATTGGTCTGCTTTATAAAAAATAAAGAAACAGGAATTGCAGAGAAAAGTTCTTGGTTAAAATGTAAGCATGAATCAAAAATTGCTTCTGAGGATATCTGAGTTTTGATTGTTTCTAGTGCAAATGCTGCACAGTCAAATTTTGATCTGATTTAAACCCCTGGCAGGCCTTTGATGTCAGCGAGGTTATGCAAGGCTGGCTTTGCAAGCCTCTCACCATTTCCTCCCACGAATCCAACCCAGACTCTCAGTCTCTGCAGGACGAGCAGATGGTTTACTGGGAAGTTCACTTGGTTTCACCAGGGTTTTCCCAAGTTTTGATGTGTAAGTGAGGCAGAAATGAACCCAGGCCACCAAGAGCAAGTCTGGTGTATTATCCTGGCAATGCCTGCCCTCGGAGCATAGCACCAGCAGAGTGCCCAGTGCATGAGCTGTTGCTGAGCTGGGAGGTGGGGGATTCTCCCAGTGTTGAGGAAAGGTTACACTTTCAACCTTAACTCACTCCGGTTTTGTCTGGCCCTGACTGTTCCCAATTCAGTGGGATAATTCCCAAATTGCCTGGCACACTCGGTGTTGTTTCTTTAAGGTGAGAGATCTGGAGGCTGCTGGAGCTTTAATAACCGTGTCTGCAGATCCTGGCGTGGCCTGCATAGCTCAGCTCTTGCCTGGGCTTTTTTGCAAAGCCTTTCATCTGCCAGAACGCTGTCTCGAGTCTCAGCCTCCTCTTGCTCACGCTGATTGTTGGCACATAAGTTGTGCAAGTCCCTGGCGTCGCAGCATCCAAAAGAGAAATCTCTGGTACCTTTGTTACACGTGGGAGTCTCCTCAGCGTTGGCTGTCTGGCAGTTAATAGGGCTACTTAAATATGTCCATGGTTCCATTTGGGATAGTTCAGGCAGAATGTTTAACAGCCCAGTGTGCTCCGTTGTTACAGTGGAGAAGGGATGTGAAGGAGTAGCTGTGACACTTCATGCAGTGGTTTAGTGGGCTCAAGGGTATTTGATCTTAATGATCTTGGAGGTCTTTTGCAACCCTAATGATTCTATAAATCTGTTTAGATGATGAGCTATTATGCACTCAAAGCAGAACCAGCCCATCCTAAGCCTTCTCCCAAATCCGAAGCTCGCCTCTGGGCACTGTTTCTCTAAGACTCACAGTGCAAGACACTGAATCTTCTGTCTGAAAGAGCTTTCTGTCCAAGACGAACTCTGCTAAACAGCTGTGACAACCATGGGAGAAGAAAGAAGTAACAAAAGGTGGATGGAGATGGCCTAAGGAGAGGAGAAGGGGGCTGCATATACAGAGAATTAGGGAATTACAGCTTTTCAGTCCGGCAGAACTGACTGCTCTCCATAGAAATTGGTCCTGCCTGTTCCCTGGCAGATGTGTATCCCTCAGCCTGGGCAGTGTTTGTCCTGACAAAGTGTGGTCAGGGCAGTGGATCCAACTCCAGATTATCCCACAGCCTCTTGTTGGGAAAGGCAGGGCTGCTGTGAAGAACATCATTTGAGATGTTTGCTTTTGTAGCCTTCTGGACCTGCCTTTTCCCGTAGATCTCCCATGGCTGTTGAATGTTAAATAAGAGACCCGGGGCCCCAGGGGGTTGTGATCACACTGGCCTTATAGTGGGGTAAACAGAGCTGGAGTCTGTACCTGGTTTTGCTTGGAAAAAGAAGTGGAGCGTGTTTTTAAGGAGCATGTTTCCTTCCTGCCTTCCCCTCGGTGAGCAAAAGATGTTATTTCAGAGAAACTGCAACTGCACGGATTTGTAGAAATCGTAGACAATGCTGTTTCCTTCTCAGTCTTGTACATCTGTGCCGTCTTGCAACTCAGAAGGGCTCTGTAACTCAGAAGTTCTTATTGTTTCTACCATGAGATTTATTTGCTGGGCCTTACTGGAAACATTACCAGAGAAAACTCGGAGCTAGCGATCCATCTACATTGTGTTTTACTGTCTGTTTTTTATTACGCCTGTGGTTTTCACTAGATTTGCTTCAGCTGTGATTTATTTTGGTCTCCTGCTCTGGCATTTGCTGGGTAAGCCTACATATTCTTTGCATTTTGTCGTGTTACTACTTTTCTCTGAATTGTTATTTTTAGGTGACATTCAGGCCTTTGTCTTTCTCTTGAGTACCGGTTTTCCAGATCCTGGTCAGAGATGGATTCCAGGTTGGGTCAGCACCTCCTGCTTGACTCGGGAGCTCTTGCTGCCTTTTATATCTTAGTGAAAAAGCTGGAAAACAGGTAACTTTAGTCAGGGCACTCAGCAGTTTAATGTCGTAAGTAAGATTGGTGGTGTTCAAAAGCATCTGAGTAAATATTTTTTATTTAATTCATTATTACAAAGTTCTGAGGCAAGTCTTCAGCAGAGAGGAGTGGTGGGGTGAAGTAGGAGCCGGAGTTTTCTTTGTGGATTTGAGGTTCTTCTGTCCTGGGAGACAGATAAAGTGTGATCATTCCAGAGCCCAGATTCTGTCACTTTTTTTTGCTGCTCAGAGTCTTTTGGGGGCTTTTCCAGCTCTCAGTCCATGAGCTCAGGGCTGCTGCCTCCACAACCTGTAGCCCAACACTGTGTGCATTGTTTGGGCAGGAACTGCTCTGATTACCGTATGATTCACAGCCCTGCTGTGCCACCAGCTTATGTCATACATGTCCTGCTCCCACACCCACAGCACTCACAGAAACCCTCTGCTCTGCTTGTATTTGTTTTGTTTCTTTTGTAATAAAAAAGGGTGGCTGGAAACGTCAGCTGTGGAAAGCAAGTGTGGTCAGCTCTGACAAGGTTTTTTTGGCTTTCCTTTCTCTTTTCCTCCATGTGTGTTTACACACAGAGCACAGCCTTGCCTTTCCTCCCCAAGCTGGGATCCAATTACACTTTATCCCTGTGCTGTTCTGCTCTTCCTCAGCTACTACCCCAAATCTCGTTATTAAGTTATTAATACAAGCCTCCTGCAGCCTTCCCTACCCAACCTGTGCGTGCCAGCTTCAAAAGCCACCAGGCTGGTGCTGATGTGACATCGGTGACTTAAGTCTGGCTGCTCATTTGCAGAGCCCCTGCTCCTGTCGTCTCCAAATTTAACAGTTTTATCCTCTGTCATTCCCGTGCAGCAGGGAAGGGTGGCTTCTCACAGGAATTAAACGTGAAGGTTGTGTGCCGTGGCCTCTTATCTTGGGGTTTGGGACGGGATCCTGCTCCTTCTCTTCAGTCAGCTGCTCATTTGCATAGCCCCTGCTCCTGTCGTCTCCAAATTTAACAGTTTTATCCTCTGTCATTCCCGTGCAGCAGGGAAGGGTGGCTTCTCACAGGAATTAAACGTGAAGGTTGTGTGCCATGGCCTCTTATCTTGGGGTTTGGGATGGGATCCTGCTCCTTCTCTTCAGTCAGCTGCTCATTTGCACAGCCCCTGCTCCTGTCATCTCCAAATTTAACAGTTTTATCCTCAGTCATTCCCGTGCAGCAGGGAAGGGTGGCTTCTCACAGGAATTAAATGTGAAGGTTGCGTGCCATGGCCTCTTGGGGTTTGAGCTTGTGCTGTTGGGATGGGATCCTGCTCCTTCTCTTGAGTCAGCTGCTCATTTGCACAGCCCCTGCTCCTGTTGTCTCCAAATTTAACAGTTTTATCCTCAGTCATTCCCGTGCAGCAGGGAAGGGTAGTATCTCACAGGAATTAAACATGAAGGTTGCGTGCCATGGCCTCTTACCTTGGGGTTTCAGCTCGTGTGTGTCCCTGTTGGGATGGGATCCTGCTCTTTCTCTTGAGTCAGCTGCTCATTTGCAGAGCCCCTGCTCCTGTCATCTCCAAATTTAACAGTTTTATCCTCAGTCATTCCTGTGCAGCAGGGAAGGGTAGTATCTCACAGGAATTAAACATGAAGGTTGCGTGCCATGGCCTCTTACCTTGGGGTTTCAGCTCGTGTGTGTCCCTGTTGGGATGGGATCCTGCTCTTTCTCTTGAGTCAGCTGCTCATTTGCACAGCCCCTGCTCCTGTTGTCTCCAAATTTAACAGTTTTATCCTCAGTCATTCCCGTGCAGCAGGGAAGGGTGGCTTCTCCCAGAATTAAACGTGCAGGTCGTGTGCCATGGCCTCTTATCTTGGGGTTTGGGATGGGATCCTGCTCTTTCTCTTGAGTCAGCTGCTCATTTGCAGAGCCCCGGCTCCTGTCCGCTCCAGGTTTAACAGTTTTATCCGCAGGCCTTCCTGTCCAGCAGGGAAGGGTAGTTTCTCACAGGAATTAAGCATGAAGGTTGCCTGCCATGGCCTCTTATCTAGGGGTTTGGGATGGGAATCCTGCTCCTTCTCTTCAGTCAGCCACCTGGGATCCATCAGGGCGAGCCTCAAATGAGGCCGTGGTGCTGAGGGTGGGATTGGACTGGATGCTCTTCCTGGAGGTCCTCTGGACGTGGGCAATGTTCCCTGTCCAAGGGGACAGTGACTTCCTTGGCTCATGGCTGGTGACACCGTGCCCTGTCCCACTGGAATACCTGTGGGGGGATCTGGATCCAGGCATCTGCTGAGAGGCTTTGGGATAGGGCTGAAGCACAGATATTCTGGTGGCCCAGTGCAGATTCCCGTGGGAATTTTATTGTTTCCAGTGAAACCCTGCATAGTCATTTAAACCACTTTATTGTTTAGCAAGGCTCTGTCCCTGGGCACATGTGCAGAGCAGAGAAATGTCACTGCTAAACCGCAAAAACTGGAAGAGAATTGAGTGTGAATATTGAGTGTGAATAAACCTTTTCCTCCTCTTTCCACGAGGCTTCAGTTTGTGATCTCATGAGCCAAAGATACCAAGTGCTTTTTTGGTGGGAGAGTTTTTCTCCCAATTCTTTCTTATCCATAATACCTTATTTTAGCCCTTTAATTTGGTGTTGCAGACTCCCAGGTAGACTTTTGTTGCCTTAAACTGGAAGGGAACCGCTGTCTTAATACAGATTATTTTTCAGAGGACGTAGAGAGATCACCAAAAAACCTTTCTCGCGTCTGGTTTCTGCCTTAGTAGTTCTGAACCATGCAAACCTGCACACTTTAGTTGGTGAAATACTGTGTGAGAAGGTGATTTGGATTTCCTTGGCCAGCACAAAGCAGAAAATACTGCAGTGAAGATGGAAAGCGTAGAAATTACAGCAAGAGCTGCCTCCTTGCCACTTCCTCAGCCCTTACTTCCAGTAGTATGAGCTACATGGGTCTTCTGTTGTTTTCTTCTTAGCTTTTTGGGTTATTTTTGTTTGTTCATCTATCCAGACTTTATACGTGGCAGGATAAGCTGCTTGCAATAATAGGCTGTAAAACGTATCAGGAATAATAATAAAAAAAAGTTATTTCAGTCTAGTTTGTGATGTGATTTATGGGCACTCCAAGATCATTCTGTTTCCGGAGTGCAGGATCAGATGATGTTAAATAATAAAATGAACCAGAAATGTTTATTTTAAAAAAAAAGAAAAAAATAGGCTGTGGAACAGCAGTTGCATTCTAGTTGGTGAGGAGAATGTATGAATACAGCAAAGAGATTAAAGAGGCATGAGGGTGAGCCAAGATGTTACACTTTTTAAGAGATCAGGAAGGGGAAATTCATCCCTTTCACGGCCTGGCCGTGAGCCTGCCAGCCCTTGGTCATGACCTTGGGAGAGGCAGCAGAGAAGCTGAACTGAACATTTACTTGCCTTTTATTTTTGGAAGGGATTGGTCTGGAATTAAAATAAAAATCAGTCTCTTACATGATGGAATAAGGCTTTTTTTTTTTTTTTTTTTTTTTTTGGCTCTGCCTGTCACAAACTTGTCTGCAGTTCAGCCCCGAGGGATGAAGCAGCAGGTCCTCACAGGGGCGATGTTATTAATGTCAGATGAAGCTGGAGCTGCTCAGAACCAGGCAGGGAATGTGTGGAAAGCTGCAAGGAAAGAAATAACTTTCTTTTAAAGATGACAGCTAAAGTTGGGAGTAAAAGTTGAGGGTGGTGAGTGCAGTTTCACCATGGATCGGTTCCATGCGAGAGGGTGATGCTGGAGCACAGGAATAGCTGCTGATGCCGTCCAGCCAGGCCGGGCTGCAGGGAAAGGCCTTCTCCTCCTCTGGGAAGTTCCATGGATCACATGCTGCTCATGGAAGCCGTGTGGGTTCGTTACTCATTGCAGAATTACGGCAGACTGTCCTCTCTGCAGCCTCTCGTGTCCATCTGAAACAGAAAAAGCCTTTGCTCAGAGAGAAGCTGTGCTGCAGCAATGAGCCTTGCCCATCAAAAACTGAAACTGTGAATATTTAATAAAAATTCCCGTGTTATTCCTCAGTTCCCAGGTGTGGAAAAGGAGGCATGGAGTAAAATGTCCCAACTGGAGGATATAATCCCCTAAAAACAAGAGCCTTCTGTGCTCTACCTTGTGACAGACCAAGCCTCGTGCTCATCTCTTGCTCCAAGGCTCCCGAGTTTCAAACAAAGTGAAGCTTTGTGTGAAGCTCAAAGTGAAGATGGCTGGTGGAGCTGGGTGTCTTTTAGTCTCACCACAACAGATTGATTTTCTTCTTTCATTTTTTTTTAATTGATTTTTTTTTTCCCCCCCCTCTCTGGTCAGACAGTGCCAATAAAGGGAATTTTCTGTGTGTGTGACTGGTGATCTCGAAGTCATTTGCCTGCTCCCACCGGCTTGCCCTGGCTTGCCTTTCATCTCCCTTCAGGCTTTTAAAGGCGGGGGAGAGCACAGATAGCTTTAGCCTTATCTCCTAATTCGTTGTAAAACAGCTTCTTTGCTGCATAATTTGGTTTGGAAATGTAAAAAAAAAAAAAAAAACCTGTATTTTTATCAGGACACAGATGTTGCCACAAATGCAGAGGCAACAAGCAGCCCCTGTGGTGGATCTGGACAGAACTTCTGAGTTCTTCCTCGGCTCTGCCTTGTCCCTGCACTCGTTAAGAATTAAGGATTTAATTGCAAATACCAGAAATCTGTAATTGCAGCAACACCTGCCTTGCCACAGACAAGAAAGCGCTTGTTTTTCAGGTTAATACTTGTCTTGAAGCAGCTGCTGACTTTGTCATGGCTGTGTTCACTGAGAGTTGTCTTGCTCTGTGTTGGTTGGGTTTATTTTTTTCCCCCCAAAGAGTTCTTTGGAGGAAACCCAGAATTCTGAAGTTGCCTTGCTTTGAGGCTGCTATGCAGTATTATGTTTTCTGTAAAGCAGCAGGCTGATGCTCAGCCTTTCGTCTCAGTGGATCAGGAATTTAGTGCTCAGTTCAGAGCTTTTCCCCTGCGCAGACTGAGCGCTTTTGTCTTGCCCTGCCGCTTCCTTCCTCTGCATCTCCCAGCGTTTTCCAAGCATCTCTGAGGCATCGTCTGGGGGAAGCAGGATTGTTAACTGTTTAACAGATGAGAAAACCCAGGGAAATGCCTTAGTCACATGGTTTAGTGGCAGACTGGAATAAATTCGGTATTTCTGCTGCTAGGTCCCAGGAGCTGTGTACTAAACCTACTGTTGCCTTTCCAGCCTCCGAAGGCTTTTCCCACTCCAGCCTCTGTTTCAGCACAGGCTTAGGGTTTTTAATGCTGCCTTAAAATAGTTTTCCTTCTCTTCTGAGTTTTTCTTCAAAATACCTTCCCTCCCCCAGTTTTTTTTTTTAAATTTTTAATCATTCCCTGCTGAAAAGCTCCACATCAATCTGATCTCAGCTTGTTCTTCCAGCAGGAGAGAGGGGTTTGCACAGGCCCCATCCAGAGCTGGGAATGTCAGCGCCTCTCTGGGTTATTTAAGATACGTCCGCGATGCAGTAAATCTCATCTTGTCATTCTAATGGTACAATAGCTTGGAAATGAAAGAAGTCAGCTGAGGGAATATGTGTGAGCGCTGGAAAAACCATCCAGAGCGCTGTGCTGGAGCGGGGCCTTGGATATTGTTGTGGAAAAATCTCGGAAGCCGCTAGCCTGGTGCACAGGAGCGGTGAAGCAAACCAGGGATGCTTGTTTAACAAAGGGAGAAAACAGGAGAGTGGCAGAATGAATGTGTCCGTTCCTTCTGGACTCTTCCATTGGTTTTTTTGTAGAGGCGCACGTCTCGTTGGCGCTGTCCCTCAGGAGAAAGGGCACATAATGAAAACAAGCCAGAGGGTAACCAAAACAATGCCGAAGTAGGCTAGCATTGAAATGATTTATTTTTTTGTTGTACCTCCCAGCTGAAGACACTGAATAAACTGTATCCATCTGGAAATGCCTTGAGCTTTTAGGCTGTCAGGCAAGTACCGTGGAGGACATGGCATAAATCTGCTCGGGGGAAATGGATTTCACCTGGACACAGCACCAGGTGCCCTGTGGTCACCAAAGGTGTGCAAACAGGAAAAGAATTACTGATAACCCCTTCAGTTCTCCCACCCTTTTCCCTGACTTCCAGGGCGCTGGGTTTCCTGGGGAACCAAGGGCTTTGATGGCTGTGCCTCTGTTTCTCCTGCTGGAAAACAAAGACAGTGATAGGGATCTTTGCTTTGTACCAAGTATTGTTTGAAACTTCAAACTGCTTTAAAAGGAGGAAGGGCCAAGGCGATTCAAATCCATAAATCGGTGTTTCTGCAAAGAGCAGTTTGGGTCTATTCATTGCATCCCAGAAGAAGAGAGGAATTGTCAGTTTGTTTTTTCAGTCTGTTGCATGAAAAGAAATTCAGAGACCTTTTCCTTCCTACCTAAGAAATGCAGAGATGGAAATAGTTCCTCAAAGCTCCAGTTAGACCCAAACCTCAGCTTTTTAACCATGTTTGGAACGAGAGTGATGGTGATGATGTCTTTAGTGAAGCCTAAATCCGAACCACATTTTGACAAATATATTATCCTTCACAGCTTTTTGTGATAGTTTGAAATTCACACGTCGGGTTTCAGGCAGGTGTGGATAAAAACAAACAAAAAACCTAAACAAACAAATAACTGCCTGTGATTTTCTTCCTCAGTGCTTGGTGAGGAGAAACACTGACGTATCTGAAGTGCATTTCCTTTCATTTCAAAATACAGAAAGTGAAATTGGGAGCGAAACCTGATGCAACAAATGCTCTTTTATTCGTGGAGAAGACATTTGGCAGCAGAAAGCCAAATGACAACATAACCTCTTTGAAACAGATGACCTCTGTTTGCCCTGTAAAATTTCCTGCGTTCTGCTTTTCATTAGCTATTTGCTTATGTGGTTTTATGTATTTTATAGATTAAAAAAAGTATAAAATATGAACTATGGTATGATTTAGACCTAACATGGGCCTTATGGATGATGTGACCCAGCTTATAAGAACTGAGCTTTCTGTGGTTGGATGCAATGTGGTTCTTACTCGAGTCAGTGCTTAAGTGGTATTTTTCCATCTGGGGATGCCCTTGGTGTTCATGGAGGTGTTGGATCAGGAGATGCTGATAACTTGGAAGGAGCCTCGTCATCCTGGGATGATGTACCGAAAACTTTAGCTCAGGCACTGAGTGCTTTTGGTTCAGGGTTGTATCCTGGAACTTCCCCCAGCCCAGAAGGATTAAAGATGATTATATTTTTGCCCCAGAGTGTTAACTCTGGTGAGGGATTAATAGGACATTACTGGAGCTGTTAAAGAGGATTCACCACTGTAGGAACTGAATGTTCAGCAGCAGAACGTCATTTCAGACCTTTTTTCATCACAGTGCTCCAGTGTGAGGGGAGAGAAAAGGGAGAGAAAGCCTCTTTCCAGGAAGCACTGCTGATGAACTACCTTGCTTAATGTATAAGAAAGTCCTTTTAGATGCTTCAAGATAAAAGGCATCCATAATGCTGCTTCAGAATTAATGATGTCATGCCAGCTCCATCAGAGAGTTTATGAGTCTTGGCTTCTTAGACTCTCATAAAATAGGTAATTTATCAGTGCTGCTAAATGAGAGAAATCACCCTGCAGCTGCAGCGGGGGACATTCAGCCTTTGATTGCAGTGGGAGAGGAAGAGAAGGTTGTTGGATGAGCTGTCATGTTGTAACTGCTCAGTGCTGTGTTTTGTGTCGGAGGGAAATTGTCTAAATATTGCAGAGGTGTTCTCTAATTATGATCTTTGAATTACTTAAGTGTCAGCTGACCTCACTGCATGTGCTGTGCTTTCCTTTTTTGAACGTGGCACCCCAGAATTCCTTGCCTTGCTGGCACTGTACTTAATTCTAACTCATCATCAGCACCAGGGGCTCGGTGGCTTTTGGGCTGGAGTTACCTTGTAGTCATCCCTCTTCAAGCTTGGACCAAGAAAGCTCGTGTTGAGGACAGCGAGTTCTGGAAGTCTTACTGAGAGATGCTCACTGCCCTAAGAATCTCAAGCTGCTTTAAAAACAAACACCATTTCCCCAGCCCCAGCAAAGCCAACCAGCGAACCAACCTCAGGAATAAAGACAAAAAATCCTTTGTTTCTGGTCACAGGGAGTGAGTTCAGAAGCAGCCTTGCCCATCAGAGCTGGGGAGAGAACGCAGACCTCCTGCAAAACCATTTCTCCCTGCCTGTGGTACCAAGCAACTTGCTAATTTGAGAGCAATATTGTTCCAGTTCTCAGGCTATCTCGGCTGATGTAATATTCTTGGCTACAGTCAGGTGGGTCATAATAAATTTTCTGGAACCACTTCCAGTTCTCTGTTTCTTTTCTTATAAACAACTTCTTGCACTTGGCAAATTCCGTTTGCTTCAGAACGCCAAAACTGTGGATAAATTTTCTACTAACTTCTAAAAGTAAGTCTTTTACTATTTTCTCTGAAAGCAGAAGAGATTAAATTTAAGGGGTTTTACTTAATTTATGATTTTTTCAGCATTTCAGCAGTTTCTCTTATTTCTACAAGACACGGTGGCACTGGCAGGGTGTGATTTTGTGGCAGTGTGTGATTTAAGCTGAACTAATCGGGGCTGCAGTCTCACCCGTCCTTTTGTGCCCCCAAACATGTCCCCACTGCCCCTTTTCTGCCTGCACTTGCATCTGTGTGTTTATACTGTGGTTATGCTGAGGCAAGGAATTGATGTAGCCACAGCTGAGCCTGCTGAGAGAGAATATTCCAACTCTGACAAAAGCAGAGGCCGGGAACACAAAGCTTGGGAGGAAGAGGAGCGGGGGCTGCTCTCACTTAGGATGTAGTTCAGTGGAAATCTGAAACAATGTAGGTGATAATGAGGGCAACTTCAGCTCGTTTTTAATGCCCTGGGTCTCTTTGAGATACTGCCTCTTGTCAGTGTAATGTGGAGGAAGGGTGGAATCCAGCCTGGAGCACATAATATCGATGATCTTTCATCAGGCCAGCTCTCCGGAGAGGGTGAGAGGTGACTCAGGCTCCAACAGGTTAAACAAGTGCCACTCACCTGTGGGGTTTGAGCATCCCAGGCTGTCTGTGCCCGGATCCAGAGTGAGCTGGGAGAGCAGCCCAGGCCCAGAACTCGTGTTTTTACAGAGCCAGGCGTCCAGGACAAACAGCGCTCTTTCCTTCTCTTGGACGAGTCGTACACAACTTTTGCATCTGGAAAATGCCAGTGGCTCTAATAGCTGCGGGACTTGGATGAATTTCCTGCTCTCAAACCCTGCAGCTTTGCCACCAGTCAGCGATGCAGTGCATTTTAACCACTATTTAATATAATACAGTACAGCTCCAGCTACTGCACGTGGCCAGAACTGAGAGGTTTGGCCTCAACTCCCACTAAAGTTTTCTCTGTGTACACTAGGTTTTTTTTGCTCACATCTGTTTTTGGCAAAATTGCAGTTGCCAGGTTTGATCCAAACATCTGCTTTTTGCTGCTGGCTTTGTATAGTTTTGTACTTTGGCAATATCACCAGATAGCACTGAGAAGGCTTGGGATGACCCAGTGCAGCTTCCAGTTCCTGAAGGGAGCTACAACAGAGATGGAGAGAGACTTTGGACAAGGGTTTGAAGTGACAGGACAGGTGGGGAATGGATTCACGCTGACAGAGGGCAGGGTTGGATGGGATATTGGGAAGAAATTCTTCCCTGTGATAGTGGTGATGCCCTGGCACAGGTTGCCCAGAGAAGCTGTGGCTTCCCCATCCCCGGAATTTTTCCAGGCCAGGTTGGATGGGGCTTGGAGCAACCTGGGATAGTGGAAGGTGTCCATGGCAGGGGCTTGGAATGAGGTGATTCCTTGAGATGATCCCTTCCAACCCAGTCCATTCTGTGAGATACTGAGAAAGCTTTTCCATGCAGTCCTTGGCTAGGTGCCACCTCTGACCTGCTGGTTTCCTGGTAAGAATGGCATTACAGGCAGAAACTCAGAATGGAAGAAATCTTTTATACTCCTAGAGGTAGTTTTGGTGGGCAGTGTAGTGATATTTCCCGAGGGGAGATGGAGGAGATGGATTGCTCACACCTGAGTGAGAGCAAAATGCAGAGGAGCAGTGCAGCTGGAGATAGGATTCCTCCTGGCCTCACACAGCGCAGCTTTCTGCATTAGTTCCTGTCAGCACAGAGACCCCTTGACATTATTGGGTCAAAGAAAGGTGCTAATCCATCACAGAAAATGGCTTAGCACTTGATTTATATTCATTTATCTTTGCTCTGCACAAATGCTTTGTTCCTTACCCTGCTTTGAATCAGGCTAGCCTAATATATTGGCATCTTAATCATCATTTGGCTCCCACTGAGATGAAGAAGCAATGGTTGGGCCTGCAGGGCCCTAACAGTAAATCAGTGATTTATTAGGAAGAACAGGGCAGGAAGGTGAAGATCATCTTGAAAATAGGTAGTGAGGAGACTGCTGCATTTTTCTGTTTGTCTGCTTGTTCTGCCCTGAAGAACTATAAAGCAGCAAAAAACTCAAAACAAACCCAAGTAACTTCAGGTCTCAAAGCACAGTATTAAAAAATTGAGTCATTTATCTTTTTATTTTATTATGGTGATCTTGAAATCAGCCCGGGAAGGGACATTGGAAGCTGAATGACTTTGCCCACGCAGCTACAGTGGGTGTCGAGTTCCATCAGCGCTGAGCCAAGGCACGTCCAGCTCTGCTCAATCCCCCTTTGTTTGCTGTGCCCCTTCTCAGGGAACGGGGTGAGGGGAAGGGAGACAAATGATACCGGGGGTTAAAGGATAGACAGTGATGCGCCTTCCTCGAGGATGTTTTTGGAAAATAAAATATTCCCAAGGTAAAGGTGCAGAGTTGGCTCTTATTTATTGGACTGTTTCCCAGTGCTCTCCCATTCTTTCACTGATTTCTTCCATCAGGGAATGTTTAGGGGTTTCTTTCTCCTATTCCTTTTCTACCATCCTTCTTCTGTATATCAATTCCCAGCCTCTCTGAGCCTTCTGTGTGCTCCTTTCCCTTCCCTGTTATTATTGTATTCCTTTTGGGGGAAAAGATAGTTCTAAAGTACAATTTGAACTCCAAAGAAGTTTGTTTCATATCCAGATGATGTTCCCTATCTCCTCTTCCAATCTGTTCCCACCCTTAAGTGGAGCTGCAGGGCAGCCCAGTTTTAGCCTTTACCAGCTTGTCCTTTTTTAACAGAACAGTCTCTTATTCGAGCTGTCACTTCAAGAATTTGGTGAAAAGGACAGAAAAAAGCATTCTTAGACAGTTTGGCCTCCCCAAATCTATCTCTGCCATAGTTCTTCCTTTTCCTTTATTCCATGACAAATTTTAAAAGCCTTCTAAGATTTTTTTTTTCTTGGCAATAATCAAAGCTATGAATATCGCTGGGGTGTAGTGGTTGCAGACAAACAGCTGGATCCAAAAAGTGATGACTTCTGTGGGATGGGATTATTTGTGTGGGATGGACCTTTGCTTTTCAAGTCCTTCCATGCTGTGCATCTCTGCCTCAGAGCAGTGGAGATGCTGCACGTTGCCCTCAGAGAGAAAGTCACTGTTCAGAGCGACACAGAACCAACAAAATAGAAAACAAGGGTTTTATTTTGTACCTTAATGACTACGGAAGTTTTATAGGCAAAGGTAATGCTATGATTGTGCATTAAAATAAAAAAGTTTTTTCCGGCTGTGTAGTTTTTTGTCAATTAAAGGATCCTGCTCTAAAAAATTCTTTCATTTTTGCTTCTGCTGTGAGGCAATTTTCCCTGTTTTTCCATTATTTCACCTGAAATGATGAAAAATGATTTTTTTTTTTCCTCCACATCACCTCTACAAATAACAGTGTCAGGAAAATAACTGCGTGTTATGAAATGGGGTAACTGGAAAGTCCTGGGCAGGAAAGCCCTGAGACAACAGCACGCTGTCAAAATCAGTTGGGCCGAATGCTAGAATCCATTATGGATCTGCTGCACGGGTGTGATAGCGATACCAACGTGTGTTTTTAAAATAAAATACAAGTTTTGGATTCTAATTTTCATCCCCTGCACAGATGCTGTGTTAAAAACCCAGAACATGTGGTAGTGTTTCCAAATTCTTCAGAGAACCATGGCCATCCTGAGAACTGCTGCTTTTTATGCTTCTGCAAAAAAATCTGCTGTTTTAAAATAAAAATACAGGTTTTCTTCACAGTTATAAAACAATGCTGGGAATCCATTAATCAGAGTGGTTTCCTGACCAAGTATTCAGATCTTAATGTAAATGTCTATAAATAATATAGCGGCAGCAGCATTCTTTCGGAAACAAAATTCAAAGAGGTCCTGTTTGAGCAGCGAGTACTTGCTCAGGGCAGTTATATTTAGGGCTCTAATGGAAGTGTACAAGTTATGCTTTTTATACAAACTATAAATGGCTCCAGCCAAGAGGCTTAGACTTTGAAATGCACTTGGCACTTATGCAGTGAGACAGGCCAGAGCCTTTTGTAATACAATTGGGTTTTTTGGGGGGTTTTTTGCCTGCCAGCTTTACAGATATTGCCAAATTCTTACAGTGTTGCCACCCCTAAAGGGCACATTCAAAAATAGATGTTGGATCTGCTCTCCTTTGGGACTGGTGTCGAGCCTTGAAAAGGCTGACCCCTGTGTGCGAGTGTGATGACAATGAAGAGGTGATGGGGACAAGAAAGAGGAATTCAGATGCAGGAGCAGAGTAAAATAGGTGCTGAAGCCAGAGCAGGACGTCATGGAAGGAAGGCAGGCATGAATGGAGATGGTATGAGATGGTCCTTGAGTACCACACACGATGGGAGGAAATGGGCTAAAGTGTTGCAGAGATCTAGGATAAAACTGAGCAGTTGGTGAGTAAGTGGAATTCCTCAGCTCCACTTCGGAGTGTCTAAACAATTGGTCATTGTTGACAAGATCTCCAGGATGCTTTGATGTGAGGAAGCAGAAAGTTGCAAAATACTGTCATTAGTAAGAGGCTAATGAACTGTATTGAAGGGGGAAAACTGCCAAATACTTCCAAGTGTTTGTTTGGGGAAATGAAAATTAAGAGAGGCATAGCTTCTGTCCTGGGCTAGAATTGCTGCTGGTCTTTAGTGCTATCAAAATACTCTTGGAGAGCAAAGCCTGCCCGATGGTGCTTGTCAGACACAAACAGTGTTATCTGGGTGGTGGAGCTTTGTGTTTGGCTTGTCCCAAAAGCCGGCACTGATATTGGGCTGCGGGCAGAGCTGGGGTAAAAATGACAAAGCTTGTGATTCATGAATTGCTCACGCACGTACATGCTGCTGTGAGCGATTACTGCGCTGAAATAACATTGAAGATCAAACTGTAGGTATCAAACCTGCCATGGTACTGTCTCTTTTCTCCTGAGCTGCTCAGGATGCACCCGCCCCAAGTTTTGTGTTGTCTGGCCGGTGACTCAAAACCTGAATCATTTTTTTGTCTGCAGGCGGGGTAGGAATGCGCTCATCCTGGTGAGCCTCCAAGCCGTGCCCTCCTGGGGTCAGACTTCACGGTCTCAGCGCTGCGCTGTGTTTCTCTTAGATAAAATTTCAATTTTATATTGAGTGACAGATGCATATTTCACCCTGACAAAACCCAAGCTGGTGTTGCTGACAGCTAAAGGAGACAGTCCCTGAGCTGCCTAAAAAATTCTTTTAGGAGCAGTAGGTTGGTTACTGCTGAGTTCCTGTTTCCTCGTGGCTTTTTAAAAATAAACTGAGAATAATCACCTCTTATGACACTCTGGTATTTTAGGTCATTAACTGATGTAATTGTAGTCTTGATGTTTATTATTAAGAGACCATGGTTTCTGAAATGTGATTTTAATGGCATGCTTGCAACAGCCAGGAGAGGCTAAGGAAGGTAGATTTTATCAGGCCAAGGGCTCACCTGTATAAAGAAGCTGCCAGGAAGGGTAATTTCTTCCAAAAAATTGCTCTGGAATACCTTAGAAGGGATGGCACTGGATTATTCTGGAGTACTGCCCTGGTCTTTCTCCGTCTTGACGTTCCCTAAGAAAAGGAACTGGGAGTGACAGAGGATATAAATTTACTATCCCCTTTGTTTGGCAGGCATACAGATCACGGGATGTATAAATACAAGAATTGAAGGCAAGTAAAGAGAGGTCATTATGGGATGTACAAAGAGCTTACTCAGAGCACATCTGGGGAACTGGGCATGATTCAAAGGCCAGATTACAGGAAGGACAGTGAACAATAAGGAGTGGATTAGAAGAGGGTATTGTGGAGGCTCTGAGGGCTCGAGCTGGTGCCTGCAGTTGCTCCAGTCCGACTGCTTACACCAAATGAAGCTGGTTTTACTGTGAAAGCACCTAAATTGGAGACTTCTAAAGAATTCCAAGGGGATGGAGACAGAACTCTCTTCTTCCCAAGCTTTCTGATCCCCACAGCAATGCAGCTAAAGGACTCTGTGTTTCTGGAGTTACTGCTGCTTACCTGTCACTCCTCTCTCCCTCCTTAAAAAACAAAGCTTATTCTTTTAGCTTTCTTATATATTATTTGTTTCTTTATAATTTCTTACGGTATTTCTGTTCTGTTTGTCAGAATAACTGTCCAATATTGTATCCACATCCAAATCTCTACAGGGCTAAATTAATTTTACTTTCCTTAACCCTTTCATCGTTGGGTAAAGCTTCTCTTCTGATGTCGTAAGCTCCACTGAAGTGCAATTAAATATTGTCACAATATCTGTCCTTTCATCTCAGAAGTAGCTGTGTCTTGGGGAGCTTTGTTGAAGGTAGGAAGGGCTTTGTAAATGAAAAAAGGGCTGTTGGTAAGGGGCAAAAAATGTGCTAGTGACACATATGGGAAATGGGGACGTGGCTGAATGTTGAGCAGCATGAAGGAGTAAGATGAGGATGAGAAATGAAGCAAGAACACTGCTGCTGTCACTCCACCCTTACCAGGAATGAAGCAATATCCCCATTTTCCAGATAAGCAGACTGAGACACCAAGATTAATCAAACTGGTTGGGATTTACACAACTGGGGAATTCTGAGTCTTCAGCCTCTTGGACCACAGTGATTTTTTGGCACAGGATTCTGGTTTTGTATTTCTTTCACGGTGTTCATAATCTATTAATACCACTCCTCATAAAACTATTTTTTTTCTTTGATATTCCTAACCAAGTATGGGGTTTTCTCTTTAACGTGCCTTACTGGATCCTGAAAATAAGAGTCCTGGAAGCATGGATTTATTGATAACTGGTGGATTTTTTAATACTGATATTACAGTGTAGTACAGGTCTTTACCTGCCCTTGGACCCTGCATAAAATAGCCAATGCCTAGAAAACCACATGTGCAAAATTCCAAAAGGATCAGCCTAGTTTTAGGGATGTACGTGTTGACATATGAGCACACGCTCCTCTTCAGAAGTCGTCGTAGGAAATAAGAATAGTAGGAAGCATTTACAGTTTATATTTACAGATTATATCCCCAAAGGCCTTTTATTAGGACATATAAAACAGGAATCATGGTTCTACAAACTACCAATTAAAGCCATGTAGTTATTCCATTCATTTCCAGTCTCTGGATCTGGGCTGTTGGAGCAATGTCTCTGTGATGCCCAGTTTCATACAGGGAATTTTGAACAGGGAGCAATGGCTCTGTGATGCCCAGTTTCATACAGGGAATTTGAACTGGGAATTTTGAACAGGGAGCAATGGCTCTGTGATGCCCAGTTTCATACAGGGAATTTGAACTGGGAATTTTGAACAGGGAGCAATGTCTGTGTGATGCCCAGTTTCATACAGGGAATTTGAATTGGAAGTTTTGAACAGGGAGCAATGGCTCTCTGATGCCCAGTTTCATACAGGGAATTTTGAACAGGGAGCAATGTCTGTGTGATGCCCAGTTTCATACAGGGAATTTGAACTGGGAATTTTGAACAGGGAGCAATGTCTCTCTGATGCCCAGTTTCATGCAGGGAATTTGAACTGGGAATTTTGAACAGAGAGCAATGTCTCTGTGCTGTCCAGTTTTGTACGGGGAATTTGAACTGGGAATTTAGAACAGGGAACAATGTCTCTGTGCTGGCCAGTTTCATACAGGGAATTTGAACTGGGAATTTTGAACAGGGAGCAATGGCTCTCTGATGCCCAGTTTCATACAGGGAATTTTGAACAGGGAGGAATGGCTCTGTAATGCCCAGTTTCATACTGGGAAT
>VWPU01011837.1:0-163745 GCA_013398955.1 Callaeas wilsoni
TGAAGATGTGGCACTTGGGCACACAGGTTAGTAGTGGATTAGCAGTGCTGGGGGAATGGTTGGACTCAATGGTCTTAAAGGAATTTTCCAACCTAAATGATTCTATAATTTAACTACAAGCTACTCTGAGGCAAAATTAACTCAAGCACTCTCTAAAGCTTTTATATAAAATGTTCAGGAAAGACAGGACAAGATGCACCTTGCTGTCCACACATCTCTACAAGGAGATGGCCAAATGAGCTGTTCTCAGTTCTCCTTCTGCTGTTTGCAGTTTCAGCAGCTGCTGATTCCTACCGCGTGCAATCTGCCACACACAACCCCAAAGGCATACAGCATGGATTTCTGCTGCATTCGCTGAACCCTTCAGTACATTTCAGACAGATATATTAGTTCCTGTGACCCTCCAACTAATTTGCTTTTTGCTGGCTCATACTCAGCAAACCTACTTATAAATGTAAACTATGCAAAGGTAAAATGTCAGAAATCCATTCTTGATCACATAGGCAAGATCTGTACAACTCAGACGTCTGAAGTGGCCTCTTATCTCTGGTGTCACTTTTCACAGTTGGCCTGCTTTGCCTAAAGACAGCATCACACTGGAACATGGATTTTTAACTCATGTTACTGATGCTGTCTTGGCCATTTTTGTCATTTCCCCTCCTCTGGCTTTCTGGAATCCTATTTTACTCACTGTTACTTACTGGTATCATCAGGTTTTAATTTTCAGGACATTTAAAGAATCTTATTAATATTATTGCTTTCTGTAATTACTAACAAAGAATGAAAAGCAAACTGCAAAAGTGCATTAGGTAAGGTGACTTCCCCAAGGTTAAAAAGCAAGTTTGCAGCAGACTTAAAAACAGTGTCTATAAATACTGACTCCCTTTCAGAGTGCCAGACATCAGAGATTGCAGCCCAAAATAAATACACCCCATGCACAAACACAGAGGGCTTACTCCTGGCAGTGTGGTGGTGAAGGGCTACAGTGGCATAAAACACATCTTTTCTTCTAGAGAAGACTAAGCTTAGATAAATCTTTCTCCTCCTCTTTTGCAGAAGCAGTATACTTCAGTATTAAATAAAGCCTAACGTGTAGATAGAGCTGTGGTGTGCTTTTCCGTTCTTACTATGTAAAAGTGTGAATGAAATTTTCATGTTACAAATGAAAAATAAATGAGGTATAACCTGGTGGCTGGGATGAAGTTGTTTCTGTGTACTGTACAGAAATGAAACACACTTCTTTCTTCTATAGACACTGCTTCTGAAATACCTGTGTTTTGAAAATTGTGTCCCAAATCTCTGCAACCCTTTAAATCTAAAGCTTTTAAGTAATAACAGGAGTTTTGCTTTTAAACTACTCATGAATACTTTCCTGCTGTTTACCAAGAAACTTTTTTTTTTAAATGTCTGCTACATGTGCATCCAGAATGGAATAGCTGTCTTGAGCCAGGAATCCAGCCTCCCTTCTTAACAGAGTCGTCTTTTATCAGTCTGTATTTGTGTGTGACTCTCTCCCAGTGGTTCACAACCAGCTGCAGAGCCTAAATACCAATTTGAAGAAAGTACATGACCATAATGTGCCTGTTAGAGCTGTCACCCTGTGTCTGCTCTGCCTCAGCTGCTGCTGATCCTCTCTGCATTTCCCCAGTAAGGAGAGGCAGCGGGGGAAATCAGGCGAGGAAGTCCCACAAGGACACAGACTGGGCAGAAAAAGAAGCAGCACAAGCAGCTACACTGCACTTCTGCCTTCCCTGTCCATCACTGAACTGCAAGTCTGGAGAGGGACACAAAAACAGCACAGCAGGTGAACTTGGCATAACCTGTCCCATTTTCTTGTAACGGGGTTTTTCATGAGACATGAGGCACAGAAGGGAGGTACTGCTCTCATTCCTTGTGACTTTAGATCTGCCTTATTTCTTGGGTTAGAATAACAACATTAACTTTTCTACTCGTGTTTGTCAGCATTGGAATCTCTGTACTAGTCCATGGAATCTTTTCCATAGTTCAGCACTGACAATTCTGTGCTATTAATTTTACTCCAAGTAAATAATATTACATCATGCTCAAAATCCATCATTTTCTATTTAGCAGGAAACAGGCATCTGTCCCTCTCATGCTGGTGATACTGGCCCACTTGTCTACTACTTGTGAAGGGTGAATGTGTTAATTTTGGAAACCTTTTCCCATGTTGCCCCCAACAGGAAGGCTCCCTGAACACGTTCCCAGAGCTCACAATCCTCCTTCAAACACTGTGTCAGATGCCATGACAGTTTCTTTCTGTGGTCACATCCCATGTATAGTTTTGGGGCAGAATTAAGTTTTGTATTTGGAACTTACAAAGTGTGTCTGCTTTTACAATAAATAAAAGCAAGGTCACCAAGGAAAGAAATTAGGAGTTAACTGATCAATTTTGGTACAGAATATATGTAAATCCACCACTGCCCTCCTGTGACCTTCCCAGTTCAAAGACAAATATAGACATACTGCTGGAGATTCCAGGTTGTGGTTAAATGCATTTCAAATAGTTATTAAGTGCTGTAGGAATGGGAATGAAGGAATGTGAGAAGTGACAGTAAAAACAGGGCAGCACCCCAATAAGGAGTGAATTTGGTTTGCTCATATTTGAGGCATTCAGTTAATTAAGAAACAGACAGATAGGATATATTCTAGAGACTGATGCTGACCTTCAGACAGGAAAGAAAACAGCCTCAAAAACACCTTGGGTGAAAAAAGTAACTGTTTCACTGAACTCTCAGGATGCCTCACACTGCTCACCAACATTTCTTACAACTTTGCCTGACTAAGCAAACTGATTTCTCCTTCAGCCAAAAAAATGTTTTCACGCCAATCTGTGGTGCAAGGAGAGATGAAGCAACAGAGCACGACAAGACTGTGAATATCCATTTTCACATCTCAGACACTTCTTAAGCTCCTTGACCTGCGAAAAAGCTGAGTGACAGAGAAACCCAGTTACATCCTGGAACTGGTAAAAATATGAGTTGTAAACAGCAGAATGTGTATGAACAGCCTCATTTCATATCAGATCCTTTATATCCGTAGTGTTCCTTGTGAGAAATCAAAGCATTGCTTTAAGAAGCTGTAAAATGTAATAATAATGTATCTTACAATGTGAAACTGCAGCCATTATTTACTTCCACATCTAAAGAAAAATCCCAAAACTCCAATCTCACTGACATCACATCCAAGAAAACTTACAAGGTGAAAATGAACCATCAATTTTTAAACAAGAATTGGCTGTTCACCCCCACCCCCAGTACCTGGCGCGTGCTGCTTCCACTGCCAGAGCAAGTAAGTTGCCTTCCCCAGTGGCAGCACACTGTGTGAGAGCTGCCAGGCACTGCTGGGCTGCTGCTTGATCTCTGCTGGCCTTCACCTACAGCGCAGGAGAGAGACATTGAGCTCAAACAAACCACAAAGTGAAATGGGAAGTCGAGTGTGGAAGACTGTCTAATTTCAAACATTAATTCTGGAGGTGTGGAATTGTCAATATCCACTTCCTATTTCAATGAGATTAGAAGTCGAAAGGCATCTCAGACCTTAAAATGTGGAGAAGTCCATAACATAACCCTAAACCAAATTTATCTACATTTTTACTGTTTATGAAAGTGGATGTTGATTTCTGGTTCTGTCACCCTCAGTTGCACTTGACAAGAACAGTGAGTCACTCACTTGACCCAACAGTGAGTGATTAAGCAATGTTACAGGCTTTTAGAGCAAACCATTGCACAGCTGGTTTTTATCTTATTTTCAGAACATGTAAAGCTCTCAATTTTTAAAGGTTGGCCATATAGACATATATTCTAGTTTCTCCACGAATGACCAGAGTGGACTCAGAAATTGGAAGGTCAGACTTCTGGCAAGCTGCCTTTACTCAATCTCTGTCTGCAATTACAAGAAGTTTCATTTTTAAGAAGGTTGTTCCCACCTTGTTGATCTTCTCGATCTGCTTGGCACGGACTGCAGAGTTATCAATGGCCAGAACTTCCACTGTCTCCTCTTTCTCTAGCTGGTGCTTGTTCACTCCAACAATTACTTCAGACCCTATTTCCAGTAGAAACACCAGAAACTCAGAACACATTTGCAAACTACTGTGAAAAGACACAATGTTAAAAAGACAAGAAGATTTTGAGCATTATAATGTATTGCTTTGCTTTGCAACCATATACATTTCAAATATGTAAAATTTGCTCTTGTAGAAAGGATTTAAGTCTGTATTTTCCAGATTTTATGATGAGAGATGATTAGATGCATGAATATTCAATTCAGTGAATGCTGCACCAGAAAAGAAATATGAAATAGATCAATATTTATCTTGCAAACTGATTTAGTAATGAGTCCCTAAAATACATTGGTTATTTTTCTCTTTTTAAGCTTACATAAGCGAATCTGACAGAACTAAGCAAAAGTGCTGGTCTCCTGCACTGCTCTGCTTTTACTTTTCTGATTTAACAGATAAATAAGAAAGTGAAGTTCCTACCTAAACTACTCTATGTGCATAAAAATTAATTTATCATGTTGGAAAATTATATTTTAGGTTTCAGTCAGTATGGACTTATCCGCTATTTTTATTTGCAGTGCCTGATAACATTAATATACTCTTTGAAGCAACAAGAAGTAATTTACCTTGGGAGAGAAAACGCAGAACTTTACTGATTATTCTTTATTGGTCTTAATTAAGACCTGCTTCAAATTTAGCCTCCATATAAAGAAGTCCATATAACTTCTTTTATGTTTGAGTTATCCCTAGTTTCTGTTCCTGGATTACTACTGGAATGCAGATTACAAAAAGTGGAATAGAGTTTTAAGCACACATGTATAAATATCTCCACAAATACTTACTCTATGAGTACATATACATACATATAGCAGACAAGGAGCTGTATCATCCTCTGAGATGATCTGACCATTCAGGAAAAACGGGCAGCTCCCCAAAAAACCCAGGAATTTGGCCAGCTACGGTGAGTGTCGCCATCTGGTGGCATTCCTGCTTTTAAACTCAGGAATCACAGCTTAAAGCTATCAGAAATCAAGCGATTCACTATTGAAGGCTCCAAACACTCCTTTAAAATGCTCTTCTTACTGCTTTGTCTAATCTCACCTTAAATACGTCAAGCAAGACTTTTCACACTGGTGCTATATTTTGTACACTCTGTCTCTTTCCAGAAGCTTTCACTGACATAAAAACATCACCATTTGTTTTATCACTCACAATCTGCTACTCCTAAACTGAGAAATAAAAAAACCACATGAACATGTGTGTAAAAAACCTTTATACTGGAGTATCCTATTGGCATTTTCCCTTCTTTCATCCCCCTGCTCCTACCAGAGTCAATCCTGGCTTGTCTCCGGGCTGCACACTCTTCAATACGAAGTTTGGGGATCCCCTCAGCAACAGCTTTGGCCATTCCACCCATTTCTTCTATCTCCTCAATAAGCTGAGAAATGAGCATTGAGATAGTGAGTAGTAGCAACGTTTAAAAATTGAGCTTTGTACCTGTGCTACAACTCACCTTTTTACTAAACCTTTTTTAGACAGTTTTGTGCTCTAAACTGTGTTTTGTACAGTTTATTTACAAAGGCATCACTGAAGCAGAAGTGTAAAATAATTCCTTGACTAGAAGTTACCAATTTATCAAACAGTCCCTTAGAAGACATTTCTCAAAACTCCTATCCCTAAAATTTTCCCAGAGGTTTTGCAAACTGACCTTTAAAGCAGCTTCATAGACGTCGTTGGTGAGGCACTCCATGAGGTAAGATCCCCCCCAGGGATCTGCCACTTTGGGAATCCCTGATTCCTCCTGGATTATGATCTGTGTGTTCCGGGCAATGCGAGCGCTCTTCACTGTGGGCAGCCCCAAGGCTTCATCAAAGGAATTGGTGTGCAAAGACTGCGTCCCTCCAAACACTGCGGCCATGGCCTCGATGGTGGTGCGGATGACGTTGTTGAAGGGATCCTGCAAGGAAAAGGGAGGCTCTGAAACTCGGTGGTTCTGCCACGGGGCTGAGGCAAGTTAAGTCATTATTGCATAGAAACAAATGCAAATTCCCCACTGAAACACTGTAATCAGAACAAAAGCTGAAAAAACCCCAGGCATCAAATCAAACCGATTTATCATTTGTCGAGATCTTAATAAAAAGATTAATCCATAAAAAAAGCCAAAATGATCACTGTGCGAGTAAACTGGTCACAGTAACAAATCAAAGTCTAATTTATATTTAGTGGTGTTTCCAAGAACTTAATGAATCCAAATCAGAGAGGATGTAAAAGTAGGCCTGATGTCTTCCATCCTCCAAATCCAGAATTCTTGGAGCAGTGAACAGCACGTGTCAGACAAATTACTAGTCAAGATGTGTTTTGGAACTAAATGTCCTTAAATATTTTCATTAATAACAGTATCACATAAGGTAATTATAGAAAACTGTGATTTGGATAGGTAAGAATGTAAAACATAATTTATAAGTAGATACCTATCTCTAGGCAGGTTAAGTATATTTGCGCTCTGAAACCTATAAGGAGAAAACACTGCACACTGAGAAGCTATACTAAGATCAACCACAATGTTTAGACAAAAAAGAAAGAGTTATGATCTAGCCAGAAATATATTTAAACTGGAGACTGGAAAACAACTGAATATAGTTTTGGTAATAATAACATTTTTGCACTCACACAATACTTCTAATTGGAGGACCCACAGAGGCCACTGGTCAGAAAATTCCATTGTTATAGTTTTACTGTGTTGTTGTAATGTAAGTAAACATGACATTTACTTGGAAAAAAACCAAAACAAACAACAAAAAAACAAGGCACAGAAGTCAACAATGGTTGCGATCACAACCTAAAAATAACTCTGTTGAGTGACTTTGACTGAGAAGCAGGCCTTGGGATCAGAGCTGGAACCCAGCTCTGACCTGACTTGGGAAGCTATATCCATTCCAACGATTTATCTCCTTGCTGTAATGTAACTCAGCAGGAAGAGCAGAGAGTGCACCCAGCTTCAACGGAGCAGATGAGCTGTAACCATTGCTTCTCTCTTCAGCACTGAGCATCAGGGGCATGAATGACTCCCCTGGCTGCTCAAATGAATTCTCAAGCCAGTGATCCTGAGAAAAAAGTGCCTCTGCTTGCTGACTGCACTGCATTTTGGAAGGATAACTCACAGGATAAATCCAAGAGAGCTTCATCCTCTGAGTCCTGAATTGACATAAAGGTGTGTGCAGTGCCAGTGTGTGCATTTGTCAGAGTGAGAGGACAGCTGCTGCACCTTTGTGAGTAACACCAGCAGCCTCCTTTAAGACACACACCATGAGAACACCTCCAGGTGAGGAGGTTGATGACAGTCCAACTTCTAACCTGCTCAGTGAGTGACCAGCCTGAAGTCTGACAATGAGCTCTCAGCAGAAGAGATTTGGGATCCTTGGGCTTAAACATTTTCTCAATCAAGTGAGCCCACAGCCGCCTCCCAGCTCTCAGCTTCGCTATTTCCATATAGAAGTTCATGCCAATTCCCCAGAAGAAGGAGAGCCTGTAATAGGAGCACATGAACAGAATATAAGATTGAATCATTCTAAAAACTCTGGATCAGGAATGGAGAAGCCCTACAGCAAGGTCTCTGATTAATGTACTTTCACAGATGATGGGAATGTTCCCCTTGCTTATATGGGTAAAAATACTGAGTCTGATGTTAAACTCTATAGAGGTTTTACCAAAAGTGAGTTTTATACTTGCAAATTTCTTGAGCTCACCTTGGTGCAAATTCATCAATAGTGAGACCAGCTTTAAGTCCAGTTCTGCAGTACTCCAAGCCATCTGCTATGGTATAAGCTAATTCCAGGATGGTGTCAGCTCCTGCCTCTTGCATGTGGTACCCACTGATGGAAATGGAATTAAATTTTGGCATATACTGGAAAAAAAAAGAGAAAACAGGGTATAGGAGCAGAAGCAGGGATTGAAGAAATCACACGTAATCCATTCATAGAATCACAGAATGGTTTGGGTTGGAAGGGACCTTAAAGATCATCTCATTCCAACCCCTGCCATGGGCAGGGACACCTTCCACTATCCCAGGTTGTTCCAAGCCTCATCCAACCTGGCCTTGAACGCTTCCAGGGATGGGGCAGCCACAGCTTCTCTGGACAACCTGTGCCAGGGCCTCCCGACCCTCACAGGGAAGAATTTCTTCCTAACATCTAATCTAAATTGCTCCTCTTTTAGTTTAAAAATGTTCCTCCTTGTCCTGTCCCTATCTGTGTAAAAAGTTGTTACTATCGGTGTAAAAAGTTGCTTGCAATCTATTTTATAAACCCCCCTCAGATACTGAAAGGCTGCCATGAGGTCCCCCTGGAGCCTTCTCCAGCCTGAACACCCCCAGCTCTCTCAGCCTGTCTCCACGGCAGAAGTGCTCCAGGCCATTCTTTGAATTCCTTGTTGACTGCAAATACAACCCATCTCTACAAAGCAGTGTCTGCAGATCTGGTCTGACTTAAACTTCAAATTCATATTATAAATGATGTTGGATCTTAACTTCTCCTGCTGGCCCTTTCCACAACCACATTACTCTTCTCTACGACAGATCTTTCCATCTTTTCTTTGTTCTCCAAAGTGCCTCATAAACAGTTAACCCAATAATAGAAGTAATACATTTAAACAATAAATACCTTTGAGGTGTACTGGAAGATGTCAGCAATGATCCGCATGGATGGTTCTGGGGGGAAAATGTAGGTATTTCTGACCATGAACTCCTTCAGGATGTCGTTTTGGATTGTCCCTGTCAGCTTGGCCTGAGGCACTCCCTGCTCCTCCCCTGTCACAATGAATGTAGCCAGCACGGGAATGACTGCCCCATTCATTGTCATGGAAACTGACATTTTCTCCAAAGGAATTCCATCAAAAAGGATTTTGGTGTCTTCCACTGTATCGATGGCAACTCCAGCCATTCCAACATCTCCTCGAACTCGGGGATTGTCTGAATCATAACCACGGTGGGTGGCTAAATCAAAAGCAACTGATAATCCCTGCTGGCCAGCTACATGAAAAAGAAAGGAAAAACCCCAAAAAACAACAAAGAGAGATAGTTAGAAGCATTGAACAGACTTGCATTAGCATGGAATCTAAATTTATTAACTCTATTTTACATGATTCAGGCATGGATGGCAAACTAATATTTGATGTTAAACACTGCTCCCTCCCCGAACCTGTCCAAGGACTAGTAGTCTTAATAAATGAAAAAGTTTTTAACTGGGAAAAAAAAGCCAAAAAGGTAGTCCTTACTGTGCTTTAAAAACTGCTGAATAACAGCTCACCCATAAATTATAAATATGCCTAGACAGGCAGTATAAGAGCTTATACGCATAACTCAGCTTAGCTTAGCTGGGAACAGTAGTGTCATAAACTGTGTCACGTTACCTTCTCTTTATCACAAACTAAACACACACAGACTGCTCCCTGGCTCTACTAACACAAGTTGTTATTTGTAAATCTGCACTAAGAGAAAATTATTCTTATAAAGCAGGGAACAAGACAGCCAGAGCTCTTGTTGCTGCAACTTGAAGGGAGAACCCAAACCTGTGCTGAGCCCAGGCATTCACCCTCTGACCAGTGACTGGGCTGTGGTACCAGCTAACCCAAGTTACCACTTCTGCTTCAGCTGCTTGAACCCTGGGATGGAGCCAAATTATGTCTATGCCTTAAGGTGCAATAACTAAAACTAGCATTTAAAACATTCATTTTCCAAAGCAAAATGAACCAAAGGCCGTTCCAGAAATGATCCAATTTCCCAGTAATAAAGAAACAGTGCTGCTGGGAAGACCTTATCAGAAACCCAAGCTCGCAACGTAGAATAATCACATTTGCCATGTAACTGACTGAATTCATGATCCCCATTGCTTCACAAGGCAGTGCTGTTTCCCAGACCAGCTGCCCCACCTTTGATGTTGTCCTTGTAGAACCTGTTGCTCTCCTCCACGGTACTGAACCCAGCATACTGGCGGATGGTCCACGGCCTGTACGTGTACATGGTGGGGTAGGGCCCTCGAGTGAAAGGCTTCACCCCTGGCAGCTCCTCAGGGAAGTCCTCCGTGTCCCTTTTGGAGTACAAAGGCTTGATGTCGATCCCCTCTGGGGTGTGCCAAATTAAATCCTTCGGGTTCTTGCCTTTCAGCTGCTTCTGAGCCAGGACAGCCCACTCGGGGTGCAGCGGCTGCCTGTGCAGGGAGCGCCAGGCCAGGAGTGCGCGGCGGCACGGCCGCAGCCGCAGGACAGCATCCCCGGCCCTCAGCATGGCTCTCCTCGCAGTGTGGGGCAAGCTGGACAAAATAAAAAACACACATTTTGCATTACCATATGCACCTAACGTAGGAGATGTGAGGATGGAGAGGGCAAGGAGTTTGCTAAAGCCAAAACAATCCCTCAGGAGAAAAATGAAGTGTGTTTATTGATGCACTGGTTTGACAGACCCATGTTCCTCTTGCCTTTCAACCAGAAACAGACTTCAGGAAAAATCTTATGTTTTCCTCTAGCCAAGGAAAACATTTCCACAACTCATCTACGTCCACATCTGAGATGTGTAACTTATTTCAGTCCCTCAGCATCACCATCATTAATCAGTCACTGAAAAGCCAGTGTGAGGCATGAAGATGGCATGCCCAGCTACCCTCTCACTTTCACATCTCTGTCCTCTAGGAATTCCTTAATGTCAAAGAGAGATGCTTTTCCAGGGATGGGGCAGCTACAGCTTCTCTGGGCAACGTGTGCCAGTGCCTCACTGCCCTCAGAGGGAAGAATTTCTTCCCAGTATCCAACATTAAGGAAGCGCTCTGCAGGAAGTGAGCTGTCAGAAAATTGCTGATATATCATACACTTTGGGAAAGATGGCTTGGGCTCGATGGAAACTAGAGATAGGTTGAAAAAGAAAGTAGAAAAAAAAAAGTGGTATGTGAGAACACAGGGGCAATACAAGCTGCGGAGCTTGTCTCACCATGCATGAGACTGACAGGGAATAATGTGAACATTCCCTGTGAGGGTGCTGAGGCCCTGGCACAGGTTGCCCAGAGAAGCTGTGGCTGCCCCTGGATCCCTGGAAGTGTCCAAGGCCATGCTGGACAAAGCTCAGAGCAACCTGGGAGAGTGGAAGAGGTCCCTGTCCATGGCAGGGGTTGGAGTGAGATGACCTTTCAGGTCCTCTCCAACTCAAACCAGTCTGTGAGTTCAGTAACTCCTAAAAGCTGTAAGCTCCTTTGCTTCTGCTCTCCATACCCTATCTTTGCACTTCCTTACAAAAACAAAACCTTTACAGCTTGGCTCCAAGGGTTAGTCACCTCCTCACTGCCTCATCTCTTTCACAACTCCCAAGAAACACACACTTCTCTGACACCTTTATGAGAAATCCTGCATAAAACTGGAAAGGACCTGTCTCACTGCAGCAACACCTTCCAAACACGTGCTTTAATAATATACATATGCTAAGTGTGGTATGCCTATAACCTGAGGGGCACAGAGGAGCACCTGAGGAGCACTCATGCCCTGTGGGGATGTGACGCAGCAACCAGGAAGGTAACCTATGCCCACACCGCTGCATGGGTCACAGGGTGGGTCAGGTTGGAAGGGACCACAGTGGCTCATCTGGTTCCATCCCTCTGCTCAAGTAGGGTCAGCCCAGAGCACGGGATTGTGTCCAGACAGTTCTGGAGTATCTCCACTGGGAGAGATTCCAACTCCACTCTGGACAATCTGTTAGGTGCTCGGTCACTGCACAGGAAAGAAGTTCTTCCTCATGTTCGGTGGAACTTGCTGGGCATCAGACCCTGCCCATTCCCCTGCTGCCACTGCTGGGCCCCCGGAGCAGAGCCTGGGCCCTGCTCTGAGCCCTTCCTGCACACAGGGACACACAGGGATGAAGGCACCTCTCAGCTGTGTCCCCTCTCAAGGCTGAACAGCCCCAGCTCCCTCAGCCTTTCCTCGTCAGGGAGATGCTCCAGTCCCTTCAGCATCTTTGTCATCCTGCGCTGGACCCACTCCAGGAGCTCCATGTCTCTCCTGTCTGGAGGAGCCCACAGCTGGACACAGGACTCCAGATGTGCCTCAGCAAGGCTGAGCAGAGCAGCAGGATCACCTTCCTGCGGGCAATGCTCTTCCTAACGCACACCGGGATTATTCCTGCCCCGGTGCTGGACGCTGCATTTACCCTTGTTCCGTTTCAGACAATTCTTCTCTGCCCATCTCCCAGCCCCGCACCCCGAGGGAACCCCAGAGCCGCCCCGGCACCCCCTGTCCGCAGCTCTCCCTGCTCAGCACCCACAGCCGGACGGGAACGCTCCGCTCTCCGTGCCGGGACAGCGCCCGCCGCCACCGCCCGCCCCCAACACGCCCCTCGGGCAGCCAATGGGGACGGGGGGCCGGGACGAGGGCTGGGATGGGGGATCGGACAAGGACAGGGACAGGGCTCGGGGCTCTGGATTTGGACAGGGACACGGATGAGGATCAGGACAGGAATGGGATCCCCCCGTTACCTGTCACCGGCCCCTCCGTCAGCGCGCAGCCCCCGCGCACGCGCGATGGGCGGGAGCGGCGTTGCGCGTGCGCCGCGGGCAGCGCGGGTTTGTTTTGTAACGTCCCGGCGGGCTGAGGCACGGTGGGCGGCAGCGCCGAGGAGGGGGCGGCAGCGCCGGGAAGGTGAGGCTCGGGGCGAGATGAGCCGGGGTGAGAAGGGGGGTTCCGTGGAGGTGGTGTCCGCGATGCTGTCCCGCAGCACCGGGGAGCGGGCGTGTGGGGGTCTGAGGTGGTATGGGTGGGAAGGACAACAACTCCCAGCATGCACTGCGACGGGGGGCGAGTGTCCTAGGCGGCGGGGGGGAGCGGTGCATGCCGAGAGTTGTAGTCCGTGCCTTGTTCGCGGGCCGCTGCTAAAACTGACCCACAAGATCGATCGTTATGGAGGAGGGGACAGGCAGGGCTTATTTACCTGTCTTAGGGATTATTTAGCTGGTGTGGAGCTTATTTACCTGGCATATGGTTTATTTACCTGTTATAGGCCTCACTTACCCGGCCAGGGCTTATTTCTCTGGTGTCAATTTCGACACTCGCCTGGTGAGAAGTGACAGGACCTGAGCGAGGGAAAAAGTGGCCTGAGGAGGTGAGGGAAAAGCTGAATAAGTCTGAGTGTGGTGCTTTAGAGACGAGAAGGATGGTGGGGTTTGTGGCTGCTCCTTTCTGTGTGACTGCTTTTGCCTCTGTCTCTATAGTAAGAAAAGAACCTGTAGCTTTAAACTGCATCAGAGACCACTGTGCTTAGGTGCTAAGGTAAAAAGTTCTGGTAATTGGATGACTGCACTGAATATTAGAAAGATAAATTATAGAATCACAGAATGATTTGGGTTGGAGGAGACCTTAAAGGTCATCTGTCTCCAACCTCCTGCCATAGGCAGAGACATCTTCCAAATGGGGATGCTTTTTTAGTGGTCCTAAATTTAGGTAAATTTACAGGATTTAGGCTCTAGGTTAGCAAATATTCAAACATTTCATCTCACTTAGGCTCATTTGGGGCTTATTGGGTTGAGCCCAATCTCCATCATTTTGTTTTTTAAAGTATGGTTTCCACTGTATGGGTTATAATTGCTGGATTTTAATTTTGTCTTTGTTTCCTCCTGTTGGTTTACAGATAATGAAGCCCCACCACACATCTTCCAGTAAAATGGGGAAACCAACTGGTGGGAGATCAGCAAAAAATCTTTTAAAATTGCAAAATCAGCAAGGGCCTTCCAGGAAAAAAAAGGAAGCAGATGAACAAGGAAGAAAACAAGGTCAAAGAAAACAGGTATTCATTATTTTGGATCAAATAAAGTAGAAAAGTAACTGAGGGGGGGAGGGGAAAGAGGTATTTTCTCCCATTTTTTAAATTGGAATTTATAAATAATAATTCATTAACTAAGCATAGTCCTCTTGAGGAAATGCCCAGTGTGAAGAGCTCTTCTGAGCAGTCTTTGATAAAGCTTTTTTTTTTTGTGATCAGTGTCAAAGACTTCTGTCAGACACTGGCATAGTGAGTTCATAGGAGTAGATAAATGATTGCACAGCAGAGGCTGTCTCAAAATTGCCATATTTGCTGTAAATCTTTCCCTTCAGCAGGTCCCTCAGACAGTCAAAAGAGAAGTTAAGGAACTGAAGGACTGTTCCCCTGCAGGTAGGGTCCTGTTCTTTCCTGTTAAATCGGAACTGTTTTACACCTTTGACTCCAGGCTGACTGAACTGAGTTGCAAAGCTGTCTGTCCAGGTTTGACAAGTCATACCTTTCCCTTTTTTCCTTTGTGGTAACAGGAGAAAATGGTTCTTCAAAAAAGGTGAAGCTGTCCAGTGCTACAGTAGGATCTTGGCAGCCTCTCTCAGAGAACAGTAGGCTGTTCCTGGAAAAGATAGTGGATTCAGTAGTACTGTAAGTGCGAAATATCCCGGTGGTTCTTTGTTTCCACAAGGAATAAAGTAAAAATCATAGTATTGCTTGAACTGGAAGTCAATGTGGTTTTTGACGTGTTCTCTGTGCTTGCAGGCTTTGTGATGGAAATTCTGCCCTTATTTTCTTTCCAGATCTGTTTTGTCCCAACAGAGGGAGAGAAAAGATGATGTTCAGAAGCACCTCAATATACTGAAAGAAAGGTAAGAAATACAGATTTTAAAAAAAGAGGGAGAAAAGAGATTTCTTCTACCCGATTGTTTTGTACTATGAGGGTGAGCTAAAACTCTCTCTCTGACATAAAGCTATATATCATGTTTCATAAAAGCATTTCCAGGTTTTACTAAAATAATCATTGTTTGGAAGCAGTTAAAAATCCTGCCCTTAGAACTTAATTTGAAAAGCAGAAGGGTCAGAACTGGGAAAATATTAGGAAAATATTAATTAATGTCAGTTTATAGTCAGGGAATGTAGACCTGATGGAATATAAACCACACAAGGTCGGTGCATTAGCAAACATGCGAATATTGGGATTTCTTGTTCCTGGTTCCCTCCTTGGACACCTACTCCACATGATTTTGGAAAACAATTCAAGGCAGTTTTTCTCTCTGCAGCCTTTTACTTCACTGGCAACAATTAAGTTTAAAACTGAAGTGAGATTAGTTTTTCCTAAAGTGAGATTAGTTTTTTAACTCAGAATTCTCTTTTTGCTTTGCAAAGAACTCCAAACAAGCCATGCTTTCCTTTTCCTGTAATTAAAGGGTGCTGAGACGTTTCAAGACTTTAAAGGTGCCTCCAGGGAAGCTGGGCAACCTGAAGAATATCCTGAGCCTTCAAATGGCAGAGAAACAAATGCTTGAGACAAATGAGGAGTCTTTGGTACAACTGCAGGTATGAAAAGCAAGGAGGGCAATAAATTACCTTAGCAGACTGCTGGCCGTGCCTGTGCTCTTGTGGAGTGTCCAGTGTTGTCACCCACCTTTGCTGCAAAGCTCTGTCTCTTTTTGGATGTTTTTTCAGTGATTCAGTGTGTTCTGTGGGAACGACTCACTGCCTCTAAAGTAAATTTTCTTCTGGTTTTGTGTCTGTTTTGTTTTAGGAAGAAATAACTGAAGTGGAGCGATCAGCAGACCACATTGGGGAAAGTGTACAGCAGCTGCAGTACAAAATCCAGGTGCTCAAGAACCAGTTAGAGGAAGATGAAAAAGACGCGAAGAAGGTATTTCTCATAAATACCCCTGTACTCCTATAACCTAGAGGAACAGGCTGACTTCCAGAGCTGTCCCAAACAGTTTCTCAGGCAGTGTCATTTAAGGAAGGCCTCATTTTCCTTTGGGAATGGATCTTAATCTTTCCAACTTCAGTTGCAGAATTAAGAAGTTTGGTTTCAGAAGTTGGATAATGACAGACATGTTATTTTCCTACTTACGTGCCTGATATTTGGGGTTTTGGATTGTTTTTTCATTCTCTTCTTCCTTTTCTAGGTATTCCAGGAAAATGGCAGTGGAGCACTCCACCTCCCAAAACTCCCCAAGCACAGTTTGCAGGCACCCACTTTGCAGGTGAGTGTGGCATATATATTTACCTTTTCAGAGAGGCTTTGGTTATGAGCAGGAAGGCCAGAATGTGCTTTTATCCCTTAACCTCTGCCAGAGGGGGCAATTCCGAAAATTCAGAACATTTGAATAGGTTTTCATTTTCCTTTTTAAATTTTTTTTTCTTTTCATTGAGAACTATATGCTTATGTTTTAAAACCAGGACAAAACCCTAAAAACCCTCCTCATCCTTGGAAGTGTTCAAGGCTGGGTTGGATGGGGCTCTGGCAGCCTGGTCTAGTGGAACCTTGTGGGAGGTGTCCAGGCCCATGGCAGGGGGTTGGAACAAGCTGATCTTTCAGGTCCTTTCCAACCCAAACCATTCTGTGATGTTCTGGTTTAAAACATCTCGTGTCTTTTCCTAGAAACCCTACGGCCCTAGGGAACTTGTCATCATTTCTGAAATATATCTATAACTGCTGGAGGGGAGACTCCTGTGGCTTTGAATCTTCTTTTATTTTAGCTGTAGCTGGGCTGCATTAAAGTGAAATTCCTGTTGCACTCGACAAAACCTGTTGTTTATTTGTTGACTATCGTTCTTTCCTTCTTTAGGAGGAAATTTTGAAGGTAAAGAATCAGAAGGGCCTTTTAAAGGATATGAATGCTATTCAGCAGTCAGCTGACTTGAAGAACTTGTTAACCCTCATTGAAAAGACCTATGAGAAGGTGGATTTGCTTTGAGAAGCCAAAATGTCTGGAGTCTCCATGCTGAGTTTGGAAGCTGCTTTCTTCCTAATGGCCTTCCTGTTGTGACTGCTGAATTTCTGTTAAAACATTTTCTATTAACATTGATATATAAATCTGTAGGTGCATTTTGGAACTCAAGTGATGTAAGCCATCTGTCAAGGTTTTTTGGGTTTTTTTTTGACCTGTGATGACTTCTAATGATGATATCTCCTGTCTTAGGAGAAGGGAGGGAAATGGATCCTGGGTTGTGAGTTTGTACAGAATGAGGGAACTATTCTATTATATTTGCACTTCTATATCTGTAAATCACTGAGGGCAGTGTCTTTTACCAAAGTAGCTTTTATCTGGGAGTTTAATCTTTAAACCTGAAACAGATAGTAAAAATAAGCTTATCTAATACTCATTTGTAACCCCTGTTCAACTTTCTAACTGTTTTTTAATAAAAAACCCTCAATGGCAGGAAATTGAATAATTTTTATCAAATTTACAAAATTGTTTTTACATTTTCATGACTTAAAAAAACCAACATCAAACAACATAAGTACTTTCTCAGGTCAAATTACCTGCTGGAAGACAGCAGTGCTGTTTACACTGACTTGCCACATAAACTCTTGTTCTGTTTACAAGCTGCTGCTACCCTTAATGAGATAAAAGCTAATTATCTCTCTTCTGTGAGGACTTGAGAGCCTCTCTGGAGTTAGAGTCATGGAATATCTCAAGTTGGAATGAACCTGTAAGGATATCTGACTCCAGCTCTCTACTACTCACAGGATTACCTAAACCATGTGGGATCAGGAAAACCAGACTAAATACTTGCTTTGTACTGAATCACACGAAAAGGAATAGGATTATTTAGAAGTATTTCTCATGTTTGTGATCACTTGGCAATGGGAGCATTTACTGATATAACCATTACCCCAAAACAATTTAATCCAGAGTATGGGTTAAAGATTTCCTGCATGCCAGGAAAAGGTTAAGTAAAGATATGCTCCTTTGCTTTCATTAAGGGTGATTTACTGTGTGGGTTTTGAACTTCCTGAACCACAGAGAGACCTTTTCCTTTTTAATTTTTTTTTATTTTGATAAGAAAGTGTGGAGAAGGGCAGTGAGTAGGAGTCAGATTCAGCTTCCACACCAGGAAGTTGAAATAGTAACTGAAGAATGAGCTTCTGCATTACAGTGCTGGATAGTTACAGCCATAATTCCTTTAATTTATTTTTTTTTCCCCGACACTGGGTGATTTATGATAGGCTGGCTGTGGGTGGGTGTTGTTACTTTAGGGTTGTCATGCACACGTAATCAGGGCAACATGAACCAGGGAACATAAATGCAGACATTTAGGAAGTGGTCTTAGCTTGTCTTGATGGTGGATACTCTTCGACAGAATTGCAGAATGATCAGATTGTTGGTTTTGATGGGATTTGAGGCCTCTTCCAGAAGGTTCACTGTTGATCTGTGTGTGTGGAGCTGTTACCGTGTGTGATTTGACCTGGGAGCACCTGAAACTTCAATTTCACGAACCTTGGCTTTAAGTAGTAAGACATTTTTCCATGTGTGTATGCTTTATTTACTGAGTTTATCCATTTAAAGGGGGAAATCTTAATGAACCTCTGGATTCAGGTCACCGTGGCTTAAGGTTTTTCCTCAGAAGTGATCTCCAAGTGCAGAACTGTGATTTCTTTGCACATGGAAAGGGAAGGAGTAGGGAGAAGAGCCAAGGGAAGAAGCTGCGCTGAGGCACTGGGGAACATCAGGATATCCAGCCCAGCTTCAAACAGCTGACTGCCAAGGTCAAACAGCCCTTCTGTTCTGACAGCCCAAACAGCCCACATTTATCAGCCTCTGAACATCCCACATTTATCTCCTTGTACAACCTAAGCACATCTTCGTGATCCATATGTCTTTTGGGAAAAACCTGGACTAGGGAGCATTTTTTGAGATGTTTTCAACAAACACTCATTACCAAGTGAAAATGGCAGCAAGAACAGGAAAGCTGAGGATCTGTATTATTTAGCCAAGATGAGGTGACCTAAGACATTAATCCATGAACCATCAATTAGTTCACGCTTCTGGACCGTTTCTGCCCTCCCCCAATAAATAAAAAAATAAAAGAACACCATTTTGGTTTGGAAGGTCTGGAAACCTTCATTGAAATATGGATTATTTTGGTCAAAGAATTGGGAAGACAGATGTAATGGAAAGGTAATTTAAACATTTTAGAAACACAATGGATGCTGCTTAGAGCTCTAGGAACGTGCTACAGCACACATTTTATAGGGTTTGGGGATGATACTAAATGAAATGGCAGGGCTGAGGTCCAGGTCTGAGTTGGAAACTCCAGGGGGAGGGTGGAAGCTGAACCTCTGCAGGAGACTGGTGAAGAAGAGGAAGAGCTCCATTCTGGCAAGAGTCTCTCCAGCACAGATCCTCCGCCCTGGAACAAAATGCAGAACGACCACAAGAAAATCAGTGAGAACTGCTTCTTCAATATTGGAAGAAAAAAACCCTTTTATCAGCTCTTATTCTGAAAAAGGTTAATGGGAATCCAGAACATTTGAATCTTAAATCCTAGGTATGAATAAAGAACTCAGTAGATTTTAAAAGTCTGTTGGGTACAAGTTATCACAGAGAGAGGAATTTTGGTCTTCAGCGATATCATACCAAAGCCAGCTGGTGATGCTTTTTTATTTTCCTTTGTCTAAATGCTTGCATTTGGAGAGAAACGTATGGAAATGTAGTCTGGATTCCTTAGCTCCAGTTTTCAATAAAATCTGATTTTTTACCTCATTTTCACATTTTTCCTCTACTTGGCTCAATCTTTGGATTCCAAAATTGGAAAATTGGGGAACCCACTGGTTTAGTTTACACTTTAGGTCTATTAGTCAACTCACAGGCAATTTTTTTACTAAAATTTGTCAGCAAATTCCTAGAAGACTCACAAATGCTGGCCAGAGTGGAACTGAGAAGGAAGGTAGGGGAGATATTCTATGGATATTCAAAAGTGCTGTAAATATAAGTATTTCTCAGTTCTGTCAAATCCAGCAGCTTGTAAACTGCCTTATTCATAGCATGATGAATCACCAGAACTAACAAAAACCTGAACTAAAATTTAGTTTTAACTCCCCAGTGCGACAGAAAGTGGAAAATGAGCTATTGCATGGCTGTGATATGAAATAAGCCCTCCAAGGAATGCCCAGGATGTGCTTTCAGCTGGAATATCTAGACCTAAGTCTGGAAAAGAAGACTTGGGAACTGGAAGTGCCATAAGTTCTTCTAAAAAAAATAAATAAAAGGTGTACTGGATGGTGAGTATGACAAGAAAAAATCTTATTCAAAGATCATGCAGAGTTGAAAATATACAAATGGAGTCCATTAAAAAATGGAGAGTGTTGTGGATATGATAGATAAGTTAGCCAGAGACTGATGTGTGAGAACTCAAAAAGAGCAATTACAGAGCCTGCAAAGCAGGAGAAGTGCCAGAGAAGGAGCAGGGTTGGAACCTCCCATGCTTTGGCAAAGGGTGCAGGTGTGTAAACTCAGGTGAATGTCACACTCTGGGGAAGTCTCAAAGGGCAACCCCCTTCTGTCCTTTGATTTTACACAGAATTTGCTGGGTTTCTATGGCAACTCCTTCCAGTTGTCACACTATATGAAGTCTTGACCTAGCTGACATTATTTGTGACCTTTTAAAAGGGACATGGAGAAATGAAGCAGGAAATGCACAGAAGCATCTTTGCTGTGTGTTCTTCGTAAATGTAAAAGAGAAAGCACCTGCTGAAAAAGGTATGAAAGCATCTTTCTTCACAAATTTGCCATTGGCATCAAGGAAGTGCTCAGGGTAGAACATGTCTGGTTTCTCCCACTGTGACTGGTCTTTTAGGACTGAGGTCAGCAAAGGGACGATGTAAGTTCCCTGCAAAATAGGACAGACAAATGAATTCCTGGACAAATTCGGAAAGAAGAAATGTTGAAAGAAGCAATCCTGCAGGCATCTCACCTTGGGAATGAAATAGCCTTTGAGGGTGACATCTTCAACAGTCTCGTGAGGCAAATCCAGTGGCAGGATATTGGCAAACCTCTGAATTTCATGGATGACAGCATCCGTGTATGGCATCTGAGCTCGGTGCTCAATCCGGGGTGGGTTGGACCCTAGCACTTGCTCTATCTCTTCTTGGACCTTTTCTGAAGAAAGAATCAACTCTAAGATACAAGGACTCATTCACCCGGAGACACATTTTGCTTTACTAATTTAAAGTATAATAGATCTGGAGTACAAACCATAAATTCTCAAAAAAATCTTTTTTTCCTTTCAGAAATAATGGGAGGTAAACAGGACTACAGTGTTTGATTGATTCTTTACCAAAAAGAAACCTAAACACTTTTTTTCTGCCCTCTCTTCTGCCTAAAGGTCCTTGTTCTGCCCAAGGGTTGTCTCAAAACCCCCATTTGACTCCGAACAACCCTGCACTATCAGCTGGAATGGAGATGCCAGACAAAGGGCAATTTCCTGAATCTTCTCAGCTCCCTAAGGCCTCAGTACAGTCCATTCAACATCTGCACAGGTGTTTGATTTCTTTTATTGACAGTTTCTGAGGGAAACCTGGAACAGTGTCATTGACCAACACAGGACAGCTGTTTTCTGTTAATTAATGAGATTTCCCTAAGCAAAGGGCCTGGCCTGTGTGAACTCTGTGTTCTGCTGCTGGCTGACTAGTGTGACCCTCACTGGGTCTGACCTGCAGGTCACAGAGACAACAACTGGCTGCAAATCTCACCTTTTTGTAACTTGGCCTATTAACAGATATGTTGATCCTCCAGGTTCCTGCTTGGTCCCTAACGCCCTGAGTGTAACAGTATCTATCATTAAACCACTTACTCTGGATTTCAGGGTACTTTAGCATCAGCAAAAAGCCCCAGTTTAGTGTGGTGGAACTTGTCTCAACACCAGCAGTAAACAAATTGCTCACCAAGCTTATCAAGTTGCCATTATGGAAATACCCATTGGTAGTGGATTTCTCCTGAAAAAAGTGGTTGAGATAAAAGGATGAAAACTCAAAGCTTTCCATGCAAAAATGCAATTTATGTATATAAACATTTGCTAAAAAATAAATCCTATATTTTAAAAAAGTGTGAAAGACAAGGAAGAGCTTTGGGCTTGTGCCTGGAGAAGAGTGCTGACATATCTCTGTATTAATGGGACCATCTGCAAAGGGAGCTGCCTTCCCCATGGGGAACGTAACCCAGGCATATCAGAGACCCCAAAGAGGTCTCAGTAAAGCCCAGGAAGTGATTCCATTCTGTAATGTGTTATGTTTTCAAAAGAGCCAGAAGGGCTGGGGCAACTAAGAGAGCAGCTAAAAGGATACAGCCTTGGTGAATATATTGACACAGTCTGAAGAAAATAAGTAAGGATAAATGTTTGCTAATTAAAAGAGGCTGGAACTTCAACAGCGTGAAGCATCTGTTCAACTCTACCACTTTGTTATATGTGTTTTGTCTAAGACAGCTTCCCTAAAGAAATTTAGCTGTAATTGTAAGGACTGAAAGAAAATTGTAAATGTCTTCATAGCACCATAAAAATTGGAATCAACAAGAAAATATTCAGTTACCTCCTGCTGTTTAACCAGGAAAGCATCAATAAAACTTCTTTGGTCATTTTTATCCAGGTTTTTGAGGTGTTCTACAAAAGTAACTTGTAAAAAAGCATGGAATTCATCTCTGTTTTGGAGGAGAGTCTTGTTAGCCCTTAGGAGGGATCCAAGGTATGGGAAGATATTGTACATCTACGAGAGTGAAAGTTGTTGGAGAGAATTTATCAGCCAGAGCTCTGAAAACACTACAGAAACAAATTAGCAACATTTAGCCTCCTTTGCAGATACAAAATCAAAAACTTAAGATTAATATTTTGTTATTTAGAACATGAAAAAGTGACTGGATGAATCTGTGGTATAAAGTTCATCAAGGACCACTGAATAGGCGTAAAACTCTTTCCCCAGATTACTATTTTTCAGGAGTAGTGTAGGTGTCAGCTCAAACAGCTTCAAGTTGCCACCAGACAGTTGGAAAATGTTTGCCAGGAACTTTTCTTATTGTTTTAGCCAGCTCTTCCACTAACATTTTTTCTTCTCTTTTTCAAAACCTAGATAAACATAAATCAATCCAGGGTGTGGCAGCATTGCATGCAAGTATCAGAAGGTTTTTTTTACTCACTAGCACTCTTTAAACTATATGTTAAATATGTTTTTGAGAGACTGGGGACTTGTTTGTTGACTTCATGATTCCCAGACTGCCTTTCAAGCTTTTTTTGTCCAAGGAAGTGCTTTGTACCCCTATTATCTCACCAAGTTTCAGATTTTCCTGTTTAATAGAAGAAACTGACCACCAGTATTGCTATTTTCCTGTGGCTTTCAGTGGAACAGCAACATAAACCTGTGAATCATTACCGTGACCAAAGGTTTCCCAGCAAGCCTCACGTTTTCATTGGTCAGATGAAGAAGTCTCACAAATCTGGAGTCTTTGTAGTCAAATCGTTTTCCAAGCAATATTGACACAATTATATTAGCAACTGCTGCATAAATTATTTTGCTGACATCAAAGGGCTTTCCTAGACAAGGAACCAGAGAATATATTACATTGTGGCAAGAGATGTAATTAGTAAATGTAAATTTAATATTAAATATTGTTATTTATTTGTTACAATTGACTGCTATTATTGATTATTAGCCAATGTAAGAATACCAGACCAAGACATAAAAATGCCAGAGGAGCCAAATTCATCAAACTGAAGTACATTTCATAAAAAGATCTGAACCTGAGAAGGCTCAAAAACCTCTGCATACTTGGACAAAACCTTAGAGGTAGTGAGGCCCTGGCACAGGGTGCCCAGAGAAGCTGTGGCTGCCCCATCCCTGGAAGTGTCCAAGGCCAGGCTGGACAGGGCTTGGAGCAGCCTGGGGCAGTGGAAGGTGTCCGTGCCCATGGCAGGGGGTGGAACTGGATGAGCTTTAAGGTCCCTTGGAACCCAAAGCATTCTGTGGTTCTGTGATTCTATAGGCTTGAAGAATGAACAATCCTCCCACCTTCCTGTGAGGCGATGGTGTCTGCCAGGTGCCCGTACTCCTCCACGATTCGATCCTCAATGGCCTTTTTGCCCATCCCAAAGTCTCGTAAGGTTGTGAGGGTAAATCTTCGCATCACCTTCCAGTTTTCACCATGAGAAAAAATAACCCCTGAGACCAAGAGAACATTTCAAGGTGGCAGAAGATTTTAAATAATTTTGTAGGCAAAGAATGGAGCTGTTTAATAGCAGTCATGTTTAAAACAAGTTAAATTGCATCCAGATGAGGAAAAACTGTGCCTTAAGTATTTTCAATCGTCAGCAACAGGTTTATTACACAAGCAAAGGATAAATATTTAAGGTTTATTTAATCCAATCTTAGGAAGAATACGTATCCTCAAAGACACTTGTCACTGAAAAAAGTAAACATTGGAAATTCAAGTTCAAACTGCTGGTCATCATAGTTTGTAAGTGGAATTAAACTGAGACCTCTGATGACTGCAGGAAAAACTAGGAACAAATGTCTTTAAAATTTAGGTAATGTCTTATAACCTCCACCATCACTTTTTTTCACTGAAATTGTTACACCATTTAACTGATGACCTCAGCTATGGTTTTTTTCAAATAAAAAAATAAAGTGAAAAGTAAGCTTCTATGCAATAATATTACCAAAAGATGCAGCTGTTAAAATGTTCACAGAATTATTCCTGAATTTGTTCAAGGATCTTTGGATATATATATGTGAAACTCTCATGCTAAATTAGAATGTAGTTTAGGTGTGAAATTCTTATTTTGAAACCCAGCTCAGTAGACAGCATTCCCCTTTTTAAAATAAATCCCCAGTTCTCTCTGTGTTACATGCTATCTATTGTCACATTCCGAATTTAAAAGGTCTATTCACCGCTTGAAATGACAAGCAGTAGAATCAGAAAAGGTGTTTCTATGATAAGCCCAAAAGACCACAAGTCCAGAGCCATACCATGAGAGCTAGAAAAGCTTCTCTGGCATGGTTGCCTTGGTCTAGATCCTGAAAGTGTGTCACTATCCATTATCCGTTGCTGTGGTTATTTTTAGAGTTGTGGTTGCTTTGTTGCCACTGTCAGTAGTTGCAAAGTTGAATAATTGTGCTGAAGTCAATGAAATTGCTCCCTATTTCCAATGCCTTTTGTGATCTCTGATCCAAAGTGTTGTCCCAGCTCCTGCTTTGTCTATAGAAAAAAAATTGAAGAGGTCAAGATGATAAGGAGAAATAAGACCAACTTACCATTTCCTTTGGACAAATCTTCAAAGATTGGGATTTTAGGTCTCTCTGCAAATGCATCTGCCTGGTTTACGAGAGCTTCCTTCACTGTCTCATACCCAGAAATCACTACAACTTTCCTGGGCCCCATATGAACACTGAAGACTGGACCATATATTTTGGACAGCTGTCAGGAGAAGAGCACAGTGATTAACAACTTTTACAGCCTACAAAGAAATTCATCACCCTTTCCAGTGCTGCTTATTTTCCAGTCCTGCCTCTGGGTTACTAACGTGGTAGATATTTTCCTGACTACAGGGAAAGACACTTGATTTAAATGATAGGAATGTGCCAGACATTGTGGTGGGTAATGACTGAATGGCACAGTTCGGAGAAGAGTCCCATTTTGCTAAACTGGGCAGAAGTGTCAACAGCTGAAACCCAAAGTCAGCAAAGGATTGAGCTGAGAGTTCTGTCTTCCCTCAGAAACCCTTGTAAATTCAATTTTTGACTCATGTTTTCACGCTTATCTCTATGCTATTGCGTTTCCTTTGTGTACAGGCTACACCTGCACAACCTGTTCAAACGTTTGCTACCATTTTTGTATTAAAAATAAACCCGTTTGTTTCTGGGCCAGGATTTAGCATTAGATACATTCAAAACTTTTATACATGACTACATGCACCCTGAATCTGTCTCAAAGATAGTGTGGTACCTTCTAGCTGGTACAGGCAGATTTGTTTTTATGTAACTCAGTGTTCCTGATTCTTCTGACAGCTGGAGGGGGGTTTCCTGACTGCGCTTATTTTCTAGTGGGTTTGCAGAAACAGAAGGCATCTATTTAGCATCAAGATGCAAAATGGCAAGTGGTAAGCAAGTACAGCCAGCTGAAATAAGAGGAGCAGTGAATTATCTGAATTATGCTGAAGTTAGAGAACCAATATCCAACATCAGAAAAGAATCACTGAATTACAGCAGATACATGTTGGTTCTGTTGGCTTGAAAACAGGTGGAACTTGCTTTTGTCAACACGATTGGGCTGTGTTGGAGAGCTACAGTGATATTCCAGATATTGCATCTAAGCAGTCTTTTAATTTGTGGGTACAACATCCATACAGGTTTGTTGGCGCAAATATCCCTTTCAAAATCATCAGCAAGGAAGATGTGTAATTTTAATGTCTAAGCAGAAAAAACTCTAAGAAAGGAACAGGTTCATAGAATTCTTCTGAGTCAAAGTTAGCACAACCAGGTAAAGAAAGCACTAGAAGAGAATTGAAAGATTTATTATTTTGGCAAAGGTTGGCCCTGAATATTAAGAGTATATAGTTATATCTTCAGCTTTTGGTGAAGAAAAGAGGAAAGGGAGATGAGAACATGGATAAATCAGGGAAGGCAAGATGTTGCAGTCACAGCTCCAGGTACATCAATCGGTGGAAGGCAGAGAGGGTTACACCACCTATCAATATCATTCCTTACTCAGTTGCCTTTTTCTCAAAATTACCACAAAAATAAGGTGGACACTTGCTATTAATTTGACAGTTGTTGAAGGCTGAAACCTGGATGCATGGAGAAAGTATTATAGTAAAAAAACCATACTGCATTCAACATTTTCTGCTCAAATAACCATCTCGGGGTCACTTGCTGAAGGCTCATGCATGGATGCAATACATTGGGTGTACTGGAGAAACTCTCTCACTTCTTGGACTATGGGGCTCGGTGATAGGACTAATAGAAAAGAAAATGAGTACCTGTAGATAAGTCCTGTAGGGTCTCTTCAAGTCAAACAAAAGAAGGTTTCCAATTACAGGTAATGGTCTTGGTCCTGGAGGAAGATTCTGTCTTTGGTTGTTGTTCCAGAAACCTGCTATTTTCAAAATGGAGAGAAAAGCCAGGATCAGCACTAAAACAATGGAAGTGCTGCTGTTCCAGAAACCTGCTGTTTTCAAAATGGATAGAAAAGCCAGTATGAACACAAAAGTAGTGGAAGTGCTGCTGTTCCAGTCCATCTCTATTCAGCCAAGTATTTGCCACAGAAGAGAAAAGAGAAAATGTGGACTATCTGTCCTCTTGAAATAATTTCAGTTGAGAGGCTCTTGTGTTAGTCCATAAGACTCTTTTCCAGTGAAGGGTATATTTTAATTGCAGCTGGTGACTTGTTCTCTTCCCTTCTGCTTCCTAATGAATCCTCAGAAAGGTACAGGGGCATATAAAGGTTTGCTAACCAGTGTGTGACTGGATGATAGTATGGGTCACTGGGCAAGTGTGAAAGTCCAAGAACATGGATAACTGCAGGTCATCAACCTGACATTTGCCATAAAAGCCATAAATTCTACACACTGTCCAGGTTACTGATTAATCATGATTTTGCCTTTAGCACAGATATCCTTGACACCCTTGAGAAATCAAAATTCCACTGCCCAGGGGTGTAGTGCACAGAGATTTTTTTTTTTGAAGTGCGTGATATATGAATGCAAGACTAACAAGCCGAGAGCAAATGAGTCTGTTTATTGCAGAGTTAAGATGGTACTTACATTCTTAGGGTGAGAATCTCTGTTCAGTTCTTCAGACACAACCCGGTTGCACGCCTGTAATAAATCCATTGGCCTGACAGTCTGTTGTTTTTCTCAAGGTTTGCAGGCTTTGAGGAAACAGGACGCCTTTCCTGTTTTTGGATTGTGTGTAATCTGCTTTCTCCCGTGCTTCCCAGGGTTTTCCAGGCCTGCTGTTTCCTCACGAAACTGTTTATGGGTGGCATAACCTTGATTCCATTGAATTCATTGGGAATTTGAAATCACAGAATCATGGAATAATTGAGGTTGCAAAGGACTCTGGAATTTGTCTGGTCCAATCCCCCTTCCAAGCTGGGCCACCAAGAGCCACTCGCCCCAGCCTATGTCCAGACAGGTTTTGGATATCTCCAAGGACATCAAAAATTATGTGATCCTAAGGAGGGAGACTCCACATATCCTGGGCAACCTGTGCCAAGTCACTCTCGCAGTAAAAAAGTGTTTCCTCGTGTTCAGAGGGAACCGCCTGTGTTTCAGTCTGTGCCCATGGCCTCTGGTCCTGGCACTGGGCACACGCTGACAAGAGTCTGGCTCTAACTTATTTGATTCTTCCCCTGATAGGATCCCCCTGAGCCTTCTCTCCTCTAGGCTGAACTCCCACCTCTCTGTGTTTCCTCATACAAGACGTGTTCCAATCACTGCAGCGTCTTTGTGGCCCTTTGCTGGACTCTCTCCAGGCTGTCCATATCTCTCTGGTACTGGACTTCCCAGAACTAGACACAGCACGGGGAAAAGATGGCCTCTATCGGCTGAGGAAAGGGGACTGAGGTGCAGCCTAACTCAGGTGTCTGAGAGTCTGAGAGAGCGAACAGTAGAGGAGGAGGTGTTGAAAGAAGAAGCCAAGGGAAAGACTGGACAGAAAAGTTGAGTCACGGCCCACAGAACAGTGTTTGGAAGAGTTTTCTAGTAGAAATCTAGAACACTAAATTGTATGTGACCTTGAGGCCAGAACCTGAAGGTTGTGTGAGGCAAAGTGCCTCAGGGCTGAGCCTCTTGTCCTTCTCTCCCAGAAGTGTCAGGATCCCTGCAAAGACGTGACTGGAGGCAGAGGAGAGGAGGGAATGGGGGAATTCCCCAGGAAATGGGGGTGCCGAGACTTAGAGGAAAAGCCTGGCACATGGCTGAGAGCCTGGGAGAAGGGCTCGAGCAAGCCTGCTCTTGGACTGGCTCACCCTGAGCCCACGGCTGTCCCCAGGGGCTCTGAAGGAGAGACGAGGGCATTTCACCTACCTGGAAGGTGTCCTGGGAAATGTCCAGGGCCAGTGTCCAGCTGTGCTCCAGCTAGCCTGATTCTACTTCACCTTTATAGACTGGGTAAAAGGGCACTGAAAATGTCAAGTTTTCCACATATATCTGGAATTTAACTAACAGCAAGGAATTGAGAGGAGGTTGAAAGGTGAACATTTTGCAGGAGTCTTGAGAAGAACAGGAAGAGCTCTCCTTTGGCAAGAAGAGACATATTTTGCTAACATATTTTGAGAAAGATTGATCCCAGTAAGAGAGAAAGGAGACATCCCCAAGAAATGTCAAACAAATACAGTCGGTCATCTGATCATTCAATTAACGCATTTATTCAGCAACAGATTTGAACACAAATGTTAAAAGAAATTTTGTAAGCAAATATTCATCCAATGGCTTTCAAATAAATTTTCTTTTCAGTAATGAAATACAAAGATACTGCTCTGGTAGAGGTAGGACTGAAGAACTGTAAGACAGCCTTTAAAGCTATGGGCACCCACTGGTATTCTGAAGAGGGCTGACAGTAAGCTTGACCTGTGGTCAATTTAAAGTCAACTTAAAATCATGAAAGTTTACTCAGTAAAAAAAAAAAAAACAAACAAAACACAACACCTTATTTAAACTTTTTTAATGTAAAAACAAGTCAAAGTGAGAACAAAGGTAAGACTGAAAGAGTGTTGAGCGGTTGTGGGGAGGGATAAAACATTGCCAGTATTTTATGAGAAAGAAAAGAAACACTGATGTTCGTGAGCCTCAAATTTAGAGCAGTTGTACTTTAACTTTTGTTTACTTTTCAGTCCCATCCTTTAAGGTCATATTACACAGAAGTTGTAACATTATGTTACAACTTATGTAACGTTAAGTTGTAATTATTAATGAAGCTGTGCTGATTCAAGGTATTCAAAGCTTTGATTAATTGGGAAATTAACAACCAAATAAAATACCCTAAGCCAGAGAACCAAATGCCACTGGCATCTGCAATGTGGAGGTGACAAATCAGGGTAAAAAACCTTTGGAGAAACAAATCTTAGGCTTCAAGGGCACAGTCACATGGAAAAGAAAGTAACATGTAAAGGTCTGATTAAACAAAAGGATTCATCTCCCTACTCTGTTTTTTGAGAGAACCTAAGGGGAGGACTCTTCTGCAAAAGAAGTCAGGGGACAATAATGAGTACTTAGAGCATGAGGGTATGGATTACTATGGAAAGATTATAAGGAGAACTGGAGAAAAAACGTTGTCTATTTCACTTTTTCCCTTTTTGATTTTAAAAAAACCCTAAATGTAATTATTGAGGTCATCAATCACCATTGAAGATTCAGGTTGGGTATCAGGAAAAAATTCTTCACTGGAAGAGTGGTTAAACATTGGAACAGGCTCCCCAGGGAAGGAGGCGAGTCACCATCCCTGCAAGTGTTCAAGAAGACACGGCATTCTCAATGGGGTTTACTGGCCATGGTGATAGCCCATCCAAGGCTGGACTTGGTGATCTTGGAAGTATTTTCCAACCTTAAGAATCCTATAATTCAAAGATTTACTGCCAGTGGGTGGTGCTTCGGCGCTCAGGTATTCCTGTGTGGTCAGCACTCAAAAGTAGTGAAATTACCTCACCCCCTTTAAGGTTAATGAAAGACCCTCTGAACTCCCAAAAATTTGAGGGGTGAAAATCACGTATTGAAGATAAGATTTTTACAGGCTGTCCACAGATGGAATCTTTTTCAAGTACTGCACCACTTTGTAAATTACACACAAAATACTTCTAAAATCTTTACAAATGCAATATTTACATTATTAAATGCCTCCCCAGTTTTTACAAAAATGAATGCGTGAAAGCTTTGAGAGGATAAAAGAAGTCTTACAGCCAACAAGGTAGAAGAGAGTCAGTCATTGCACATCTTCAAAAGAGCTTATCTGAGCTAAAGTGTGATACAACAAATGTATTTTTATTCATGGATAGAAATCTGACATATGTAGCAGTATACAGCTGATATAACATATGTGACAGCCTTGCCTAGTATTTTTCTAAAGATTTTCAAGGAAAAATACATCAGCAAAACTGAAAATATATGTGCTGTTTTATATGAGAGGAGTTTTCCCCTTAAATCTGATACGTAATACTTGAAATAAGATCCTAACGTGAAAAAAATCTTGAAAGTTCACCCACTTTGGCCTGTTCTTTGGAGACATCAGCAGTCGCTTTCTGTGAATGATGGATTGAGGCACCGTGTTCCTCCTGTTTGACTTCCACTTCCCATCCATTGTCTCTCAATGGATTATCCCATGCACGAAGGCGCCTCATGGAGTTCCTCCAGCTATCTCAAGTTTTGTCTCTGAACTGAGCAGCCACTGTCATCACTTCTCCGATGAAGTTAATTTTCCTTATCTTAGCTTCAATTTTCTTAATTTTACTTTCACTTCTTTTGGGAGACAGTGACTTCAGAATCAGTGACTTCCCCCATGGGTGTTCTCTGCTGAGTCTTCTGTAGGTTGAACATAGTTTCTTTCCAATCAGTTCCAAACAATTCATGTTTTTCTGGAGCTGGCATTAGCTCAGGTTATATTTATTGATATTAACACTGCTACAATCCACTTATTACTGTTGAATAGAATAAGACCTTTTATGCAATTACCTGGTTTTCATAGCTCCTACTCAGTTCCATTATTACGTCCTTGAAACTAACTAAATCTATGACAATAAATAAATAGATCTATGACAATAATGATTTTTTTTACAATTTCACTTTCTTCTTTGTTTCAATAAACATATTAACAATGAATCTTGATACTCATATTGCTTCTCATATTGCCTTATCAATCACTGTATTCTGTGCTTTGCCATGAGAATTATTTCAACCTTTTGCTCCTGTCATAATCAAACTTCAAAATACAGCACATCTTCTCCTCCACTGGAAAACAGGACAACACACTTTCTTAAAAGGTTAAGCTGGGATGCTCTGGTGAAAAGTTTGTTCGAATCCAAACAAAAAATATAAATTCATTTCTTCTTGATTACCCCATAGAGTTGAAGGATATAACTCAGAAATCTTGCAATTAAATGTATTATCCTGTAATAACCTTGAAACCTAAAGTTTATTACAGTAGCTATATTGTTGTCAGTGACAACAGAAGATAAAATATAGATAATTTCAAAGATTGTGGTGCCTTTTTCTGATGAATAAATATATTAGAAGGACCTAATTTATTCACCTGAGCTTGGCATAATGACTATGTAATCTAAAATAAAGCTTGTTTTCTATTACAAAAATACAGCTATCTACAGCCTTTTCTTAAAAACCTGGTGTGGTTGAGACAATGCTTGGATGTTGTTTCATTGTTTCTTAGCATTAGAAACATAAAAGAGCATCATTAGGACAAATATTGCAAATTAATTACTTTTCTACATGGCAGCTTCAAATCTGCTGTGCTCATCATGGTGGCTGGAGTGAATTTCTGTCTCGCCCTCTGGAACCTGCCATGAAAAAAGACAGAAGAGTTCAGTTAAGGATATATAAATTTGATTTTGCCATAAAAGAAGACTAAAATGTGCTGAGAATGTAATTCTATTTGTATATATTATGTGTCTAATTCTTGATACCGAGAGATGAACTTGGGGTTTTCTTCATAGACAAAGGAGTTTAATTCATTTAAAAAAACTAATAAAATTTCCTTTCACCTCACATTTTATTTACAAGGAATGTACATAATATATTATTTCTTGCCTTGCCTTTTTGGGTTTGTCCTGGTATGAAGGATAAAATTCAGGTTGCCTAAATTAAGAATATGTCATCAGTCTCTGATAAGGAAGAGGATACCTGATACAGTGAGCACGTAAGAGACAGATAAAAGCCTCTGCTGTGATATAAAATTTTTGTCTCCATTTCTGCTTTTTGTTCAAGATGAGCCCAATGAAAAAGGCATCATTACCTCAGAAGTCAAAAAATGATCCTGAAGGTGGCCTTGATAAATTCACAGCCTGAGGTAGAGTAGCATTTTTGAATTTTGAAGAGGCAGCCTTTCTGACTCATGTGCAAACCACAGAGCCCAGGAGAGGAGGCTGCAGTGGCTGTGCATCCTCCAACATAATGAAAATAAACAGAGGTTGTGTCTTACCTCCCAATAAGCGGAGTCATCAAAGCAGTTCTGGTCAGATACTTGTCCCAAGAAGGGCAGCTTTAGAATAGCACCTGCAGAAAAAACAGCATCGGAGGTTTAAAAAATTAAGAAAATGGCCAAATGAATGTCCCTCAGATGTGCCCTGGGCAGCCAGCTAACTTTTCTGATTGATTTCCTCATCTACAGAAATGCCCAACCATCCTGGGACATCAGGTCATTCTTTCTGAGAGGTGATGCAAATTTCTTCATATAAACATAAATAAAAGCATAAATAAGAGCTTATTTTTAATTGACAAGATTTCAGACCAAAATTTTCTATTTCAGCTTGATTTTTTTGTTTGTTTGTTTGGAAGTATTCACAAACATGGACATGTGTCACACCTCATTGAGTATGTCTTGATCTCAAACTAGTTTCTGTTCAGAATTTGAAGTGTCTGTTCAGAATTTGAAGTATCTGAATCTAGAGAATTCTGCCCAGAACAACACCTTATTATTCCTATAGATGTAAAACTCAGTATCTTTGAAGAATGTATTCAGTTAGATATATAGAATCACAAAATCATAGAAACATTTCAGTTGGAAAAAACCTCCAAGATCACCAATTCCAATCCTAGACCAAACACCATCTTGTCAACTAGACCAGAGCCCTGAGTGCCACATCCATTCCTTGGACATCTCCAGGGATGGGGACTCCACCACCTCCCTGGGAAGCTCCTTCCAATGCCTGACCACCCTTTGAGTGAAGCAATTCTTCCTGATGAACCTGAACTCCGTTTGAAGACGAAAACATTATAAAACTACTTTTCCATATTTGAGTTTCTGCCATCGTGCCATCACTCCTTATTTCAATTTTGTATTATTCACACAAAGTTGTTGATACATGTAAGTTCTCCATGGACAAACCTCTAAATTCATATATGTTTTTAGTCACTATATGCATCATACTGACCTGTGAGTGCTCCTCCCACCAGTGCAATTCCAAGTGTACTTCCCAGGGCAGCAGTCTGCAGGGTAGGAGTAAGCAGGTGACCATTCCTGAAAAGGGTAGAAAACCAAACCATTGCCTATCAAAAAACTGTTACACTTTGAGACTGATGATCAGTTGTACAACATTGTACTTGCTGCACGCTGGCCAAGGTGACTCATAGGAAAATATCCTAGAATCTTTACAGCTGGAAAAGATCTCCAAGGTCATTGAGTCCAACAAATCCTGCCATTTCTGTGTACGAGATGGAACTCGTGACTTTAATTTAGCTTCGTTTTATGCTACAGATGAAAGCAAGTTCTTTGAGAAGGTTATTAATGTCCTATAAGCCTTTAGAGAATACTCCTGTTGTCAAAAAGACCAGCATTTCATCTTTTTGGAGTCTTATGAGATAGCGGAAAAAACCTATTTTGCCTTTTTTTTGGAAATCTTACAATTACCAGCAGTGTAATTGTAGAGTCATAATAAAGATTTTTCTCTTTGCATGGTTCAGTGTGCTGTTTCTTTATGATGTTTTAGTTCATTTATTTTTATTTGAGCTTTTAATCTGTAACAAGATTGGCACTTAAAGAGTGTGTTAAAGGCAGGAGATCAAGAACTCAAATTATATGAGAATACAATGCCTGACATCAAATCAATGATGCATTTCTGAAAAAAAGTCATAATTAGATCCAAAGAAGGTAGGAAATAAGAATAGACCTTCAAAAATCAAAAAATGTTTTACTCTCTTCTCTGTATAACTGACCTCATTTGCCTTTTTGTCGCAGTTACTATGATGCCGGCGATACCCCCCAGAATTCCAGGTAAACCATGTAAATTATGAACTCCACAAGTGTCTTGAATTTTCAGCTTGGATGCCAACACAGGCTGAAATGAGGGGAAATAGAAAGTTTACAGTGAGTTTATAGTCTTCCATGATCTCCAGATGGATATGAAAAAGAAAGAGCAGAAGTACAAGAATCAAATAATTATTAAAAGTCACCATTACCTGTCATTTACTGTATCTATTCTCCCTTTGTAGCAAACCAAGGAAGCTCCAGGAAAGCCAAAGAGAAATAAAATATGGGAGCAGAGCTGGGTCTGCAATACTTACAGTCAGGAACTGGAATCCAAGGACAGAGACAATTCCAGCAATGACCCCAATGACCATGGCAGAAAAAGGGTTGATTGCCAGGTCAGCGCAGGTACCCACTGCTACTCCTCCTGCCAGAGTGGCATTTTGAATGAGAACCTGCAAAGGGGACACAGAGGAGGAGGTGACACATGAGGAACAGAGACTTGTTTTAGAGCTGAGTGCCTCTGAAGGCTCTCTTGCACGTGCTGGGCTCAGACAAATAACTGCAGCTGCTTTAAAGGAGTGGGTGAAAACAGGGCTGGACTTGAGGGCAAGGAGATGGAAGGTTGTCAGCCTGGCATCCCCAAGCTGGTTTGGTTTTGCCTGCTGTGCCACCGCGCTGTGAGATTGCCAGGGAACAGGTCATTGCCTTGAGAGACCTATTTTGGCTCTTGTAATAAGGAAATTCATGTAGGACTATCTTACGAGTAAGATCCAAAAGTCCACCTGAACACTGGACTAATGTCGCTATGGTCTAGCATGTTCTGTGGACAAGAGAGAATCATCACAGAATCATTAAGGCTGGAAGAGACCTTTAAGGTTAAAAAGTCCAACCATCAACCATCATGTTCCCTGGACAGTCTGCTGCACTGCTTTCCAACCCTTTCTGTTTGGTTTCTTTCATTTTTTTTGTTGAAATTTCTTTCTGTGAAGAAATTTCTAATACCCAGTCTAAACCTGCCTTGATGCAACTTGAGGCCTTTTCTCTCATCCTGTCACTTGTTACTTGTGAGAAGAGACCGACCTCCACCTGGCTGCACCCTCCTTCCTCAGGGACTTGTAGACAGTGAGAAGGTCCCTCCTGAGCCTCCTTTTCTCCAGGCTGAGCCTCCCCTCCACTGCTCCCTCAGCCACTTCTCATCAGACTTCATAGCTTTTACGTATATAATAGCTCTAATTCTGGCCACAGTATGAGCAAAGGCTCCAGATAGCCTGGACAGGTAGGTGGACACTGGGAATCTGCCTACTCATCCTTATTACAGAGGGTTGACTCGATTTAACAGGGGTTATGATGTGATTCTTACCATACTGAATTTGCCTCTTTTATCCACCAAGCTGGAGAGGGCAAACGTTATGATGGTACAGGCAGCCAAGGAGTAGTAAGTGTTGATAATGGCTGTTGCCTGGGCTTCCAGGCCATCCGCAATGGCAGAGTTAAAACTGGGCCAAAAAAGCCAAAGGAACAGGGTACCTGGATGAATAGAAGTCAAAACAAAGCAAAAGCTATTTAGTCACAAGGGCCAACACAACAGAGAGAGCTACAAGAAATGAGGGCGATGATTAATCAGAAACAGGGAATGGCCAAAATTCTGGAAGAAATAATAGAATACACAGAATCTTTTGACACTGGCAGCTGGGGTTTTGACACATGGTCTCTGTCAAATCTTACTGGAAGGCTTTAATGACCCCTTGTCATGCCCCACTCACTGTCAGAGCTCACCATCACTGTGAAACCCCAGCCAGAACAGGAGACATAGGCAGCACAGTTCACATGCAAATCCTTTATCATCTATCAATACAACTGAAAGTTTTAGCTGCTGAATTGGTCTATGAACAATTCTCACGGACAGAGAGATATATGGTTTCTAACATTCATTACCGTGACAGGCACAGCTCAATCCTGTTAATTATAGACAACTGCTTTGGAAATACTGCTGAAAAGCACAAGACTTAACAGAAAGGAAGTCACCACTAATGCACAGTGAAAATGCATCTTTAATTTGATCTTTCCTTTCTGTAAACCAAGGAAAAACTGTAAAAATATGTGTGCCACTGAAAACATGGTACACGCATCAGAAAGGAATTTGCCTCCAGAAGTGTACTTAGGAAAATGGATGTAGCATAATAATAGGTAATCAGGAAAAAATAGAGATGGAAGAGGGATGAACAGCTGATCAGCACTCGATATTACTTCACTTACCAATCATGGCAAACATGTCTGAGTGATAGGTGGATTCATCATTTTCATGTTTCTTTGTCAGACCAGGACGGTACAAGACGAAAGCTGCAGCCAAACCAAAATAAGCTCCAAAAGCATGGATAGTCATTGAAGCTCCAACATCTGTGGCCTGTAACAGGGACCCAAAATAATGCCACAGATTTTATACAGCATAAAGGCAAGGATGTGGTGAATGAGAAGTCTGGAAGATTTAACCGTTTACTTTCTACGGCAGAAAATGGAGCCTAGTATATGCAAACTGAAAGCATTACAAAATGAAATCATTTTTTTATACAGAGAAAAGAATGATTCTTAAATAGCTGTACCTTAAATACTTTGGTAACAAGATGTTCATTGCATGCAAAGATGGTGATCTCCAGAAGAGTCAGGATCAGCATCTGAATGGGACTTGTTTTCCCCAGGAGTGCTCCAAACGAAATCAAAGCTGTTGCTGTACTGAAGTCTGCATTTATCATGCTGAAGTTAAGAAAAAGAAAAAAAATCAAAACATATTAAAAAAAGGAAAATTAGTTTAAAAGCTGTAATATCCAACATGCCATTAAAATGATATCATTAAAATTATAGAGCTTGAATTCTTCAGATGCAAAATTATCAAGCTCATCTTTGTGGATAAAAATTAAATCAAACCTTTCTAGATGGATATTGTAAGGATCTTACCAGCTGAAGAGTAAATGTAGAAGGTTTCCTTCTGCTTATACCATACATGTGCTTAACTGGTTGAAATTATGGTGAAAAGTAAGATGGGAAGTGTATTGGGATGTGCAGGGATGTCATGGAATCACAGAATCATTTAGGTTGGAAAAGACCTCTAAGACCATTGAGTTCAACCGTTTACCCAGCACTACCAAGGCCACCACTAAACCACATCCCTCAGTGCCACATCTGCATGATTTTTTTCAACACTTCCAGGGATGGTGACTCCACAGCTTCTCTGGGCAGCCTGTTCCGATGCCTGACCACCCTTTCTGTGAAGAGATTTTTCCTAATATCCAACTAAACCTCCCTTGGTGCAATTCCTCTTATCCCTTCAGGCCATTCCTTCTTGCCCTGTCCCTTGTTCCCTGGGAGCAGAGCCTGACCCCCACCTGGCTGTCCCCTCCTGTCAGGGAGTTGTGCAGAGCCAGAAGGTCCCCCCAAGTGTCCTTTTCTCCAGGCTGAGCCCCTGCAGCTCCCTCATCTCTACCTTACCAGCCTTGTGCTCCAGCCCCTTCCCCTGCTCTGTTCCCTCCTCTGGACATGCTCCAGCCCCTCAATTTCCAGCCCTGACTGCCACCTTGGCTTCAAAGGTGACAGCGAGGTCTTTGGTCAGATGGTTTATATAATCCTGGAAGCCTTCCCCACCTTTCTGTCTCTGTGCATCGTCTTTGCATGAGCTGTCAGACAGGAACAGTGTTAATATGTTTTGGAAAATGGCAAAGGTAAATAAAAAGAGAAATTTATCAAAAACTTGGAGCAGAGAGAGGCACTAACTTGTGGGTCCCTCTAAAAATGCCTGCCTGTAAGCATTAGGGAGCTACTTGTATCATTCATGCTTTCCCTTCAGTAATGTTTGGATGTCGTTCCTTTCAAAATTGTTTATGAGTTGTCTCAGAAAACAGAACTGCAGATGTGGAAAACCCTCTGAGACCTTGGTAGAGGCAGGACAGGTGAACAGGAGGGGCATTAAATGTACTGAGAGACATTGCCCATGAGGTCTCTTATTCTGTGTTTGGTGTTCAGACCCTGCTGGAGTATGAGCCTCATGAAAATCCTTCCTTGAAAAGTAAGAGCAAACCTCATGAGTGCATAGACATGCGGCTCCAGCCTTTCTTCTGTGACCCCATGTGTCATGGAAAGGCAGATCCTTCCATGCCTGCTCGGCGCAGGATGCGCTGTGCTACTGCTGGAAATCTTCTGGCTTCCACAGCTTCAAAAAGATTCAAAGCAATCTCCTTACAGGACCCACACCCCCCCCAAATAATGTAGTACCTCAAATTTCTTCACAAACCTTGGTTACCTTGGCCCGGTGCACCAGGAGTAGCCCCCTCAGAGGTGAAGGGCAGAGGGATGTGGAGACATGGACAGTAAGGCTTAATGATATTTAGGTAAAGTCTGACCCCATAGATGTTGTGTTTTATGGCTTCTCCTGATATCTTTAGGGATAGAAATATCAATTTTTGTAAATTCACATATACCTTTCGATGCTAACGGGAATTTTCCCTCCTTTCATGTGCCAAAATCCTTGCATCAGAATTCCCCACTGGAGACCGAAGGCAGCAATGAGCATGTTGAAACCAACACTGCTGAATCCATATTTCTTCAGAAAGGTCATCAGGAAACCAAATCCAACAAATATCATCACATGGACATCCTGAAAGTCTGAAGGGAAAATATGTCTGTGTAGCGACTGTGAAGAATGACTGTGAAGGGTGAAAATCTAGGGGCAAAGGCAGCTTGAATAGAAAAAAGTTCCAAACTCCAGTCATGCATGTGATGCATTCTTCCCACTTCATGACCAGTCTACCAGTTGAAGACTGAGTGTCTGGAAAATGCCACACCTAATTATTGATGATATTGATTTCTGTATCATTATGGAAAGCCACTGGATCTCTATACTTGCAAATGTAATGTGTCTGGCACTGTCCTGTCTTTGTGAAGCTACCTGGACCATCATCACAGCTTCATGTCCTTACAGAAAAGTTATGTTCCCCTTCCAATAAAGGTGGTCAGAGCCAGTGTGTTCTGACTAACTCCAAAACTGTACATGGGATTTGTTTGGGTGAGTGCTAGGTTTCCCAGTGCAAAGGAGTGCTTGGGATCCCTAAAATTTACTATACAAGATATCGATCTTTTAACATGGAAAAAAAAAAAATTAATTTAAGGCAATTAAATTTAAATTTAATTAATTTTAGTTTAAAAATTAATATATTTAATCAGTGTAAAATTAGTCTTCATTCAAATATTTAGTTGTTTTTCAAAATATTAACTTTGTTAAAATATGGCTAGCTCTTTTTCTACTTTTTAAAGTTATTACTTTAATTTTCTTTTTTAAACTGAGTCTATCACCACAACATGAATACTTTATATTTTTATATTTTAATTTTTTTTTTTTACTTTTAAGCTTTATGTGATTTAACTGACTCAAAACTAGACAGGTTTGAGTCCAGTAATTGCAACTTTTTGTCCGATTTTACTGTTAGTAAGAACCTCCAGCGCAGAGAGACCATTTTTAAAAATTTTTAGTTCATTGCTCTTGCATGCCAATAAGCGTGAAAAACTTGAGCTGGTTAGTAAAACATTTGGCTTGAAGTTGCAATTCCCATTACTTTAAGCATTCCTCAGTTTTGCGTTACCAGGCTTAGCCAAAAGAGGGCCCAGAAGTATAAGAAGTTACTGGCGACTCCTGATGAACTGTTTTATATTCGCAGTGTCATATTCCAGCCCTGCCCTAGCACTGAAATACGCAGTAAGAGCCTTTACTTTGCATTTAACAAGCACCGTCGTTGGTTGGCTTGCAATTAGATGATAAACTTTGAGGTCTCTTCCAACCCAGGCCATTCTATGATTCTATAGAAATGCAAGTGGTCCACAAACATCTCCAGCCCTTTTGTTTCCTCCTCAGGCTGGACATTTTAAAGCTCTCTGGACTTATTTACACAAATGATTACAAGTCCTGGTTAAAACTAGGTTAGTTCATGGGTGTTGAAGACTAATTCCTTCTAGTTTATCCTGTACCTTGAACTTTATCTCTTACGCATGATTTTAAAGAAGAGTAAGTCTGGAATGACTGTAAATGATGAAGAAAAAAGCATGATTTCAGTAACTGGTTGTGTTTGACAAAGCATAGCACTTCTGTTCTGTGAGACGGAAAATAGAGATTGGGAAAAACGCTCCAGCAGATCCTGAACAAAGCCCCTACACAGAATTCTGCAAGGCTGGCCAAGACCAGCATATTAACCCCAGTGCGAGGTGGTCAGTCTCAACACAAAGATGCTTGTGGCATACATTAAAACTGATTTTGCTTGGCCTAAGCTATAAACCACAGAACCTTGAACAAGAGGGATGCATAAGTTTTCCTAAACCAGGAGTCATGGATGCTCACGGGACAATGCATACATAATGCCAATACAAAAGAAATCCTCTTGTAGTGCTCTAGGAACCATCACACCCCCTTGTTCTTCCATTCCAGTGGCACAACACACCAGAAGCTGTCCATCCTCTTTGCCATGCCTGTACTTGTATCCACCAGAAACAGATATAATGCAAAGCTACACTTTGAGAATGATCTCAGTTTAGCCCTCCTTACTTGAGTGCAAAGCTGTGCTGATCCTCCACTATTATTTTCATTTTTCTTCTGTCCAAAACCACCAAAACAGCTTGAATTCATGGTGCTGAGGTGTCTAAAGCAAACAAAATCAGGCTCTGCACTGCAGTCCTGAGAATATAAATTGACTCCTGGATGAAAGATCTAAATCTCTGAGGTACAGATGGGTTAACAACCTAAGGCATAGCGTGGGAAGCAGTTAGAACCCGTAATTTTGGGGACTCAAGGGAAGTCCTGGCTCAAGATATTTCCTAATACACCTGTACAACCATAGCATTAAATTTCTGACAAGTCCTCAGGCAATCCGTACTTTTGTTTGTACTTTGTATTGGTAAATTTGAGAGTAAGGGGTCCTAAAAGTGAAAATACAGGTATTGTCAAAATCTACTTTTATTCCCATTCTTTATTGGGAATGACCTCTGTCAGGTCAGCATCTAAAAAATTAATGTTACACCTGTGGTGTTTGCTTGGTTTATGTCTCTACTGGTAATCTGAGAAGCCTGACCAAAAGAAATCTATGTTCTTCTCACCTAAAACGCTGTTCCCACCTTAAGAGTAGTCCCTTATCCATGCTATGCCTAAAGCCATACCTGGGATCCCGGAGGTCAAGGGGGCAGTTTGCATGAGCCCAAACCATTCCAGAAGGCAGCTCAGAGGTCAACAGTGTGGGCAGCTGAGGGACCAGCGTGCAGGAATAACACAGCCATACACTGCCTGTGCAGGGAGGCATGGGACACAGCAGGAAATTCCTCCCACGCTTCTTAGACACTGATATTAGTGAAGAAATAACCATAAGTGATCTCTAACTGGGTAGCTTACATTTAAAGACCTATATTGTAGTGCTAGTACAATTACCTGTGCCGTCAAGTTATTCCTGTGGGTTTGGGCATAACTTTTGCCTAGGCCAACAATCACCTCCTGAGTGACAGGGGATCAAGAGTCATTCCCAACTCTCTGTCTAGATAATGCCACCTAATTTAGGAACCTGGATAGCTCAATACAATCGGGATAGTTTAATATGACACCAGCTAAGAGAGCTGGGTTTGTTCAGCCTGGAGTAGAGAAGGCTCTGGGGAGACCTTAAAGCACTTTCTAGTACTTAAAGAGGGCTTATAAAAATGTGGAAGGGTGACTTCTTAAATGGGCAGATAATGATAGGACAAGAGGGAACAGTTTTAAATTAGAAAAGGAGAGATTTAGATTGGATATTAAGAAGAAATTCTTGGCTGTGAGGGTGCTGAGGCCCTGGCAACCTGCTGAGGTTGCCCAGAGAATCTGTGGCTGCTCCATCCCTGTAAGTTTTCAAGGCCAGTTTGGACATGGCTTGGAGCATCCTGGTCTATTGGAATGCATTCCTGCCATGGCAGTGGGTTGAAAAGAGATGACCTTTAAGCTCTCTTCCAATCCAAACTTTCCTTTGGCTCTATGAACATCATTGACATGGCCAAACTGTGTCACGGAGAGTGGGCTCTGGCACAGCCCAAGTTACCATATCTCAGGGATACTGCCACATCTCAGTGGAGCTAACCTAAATGTGAGTAATTAGGCCCTGATGTTCATCAGCTTACTTGCATCTGGAGCTGAATAATGCCCTACATCTGCTGTTCTCTGACCCAGACAATGCTCTCTGTGAGAATACACAGCACAAGATTATTCCAGCCTGGGATCACATTCCCCTGTACCAGCCACTGGAAGGACAGTTGGAGTAAGAGAAAAAGAGGGATACATTTAAAATTACACAAGTGCTACCTGCAGGCAGGGAGTTCTGTACTCTATGATCCTCATCAAGCTCACTGCAGTCAGAGCTACAAGTTATTGAGGTCTCAGAGCCGAGAGAATGAACAAAAACCTTCAGTACTGCCAGGAAAACACAGTTTGCAGCTCTGCAAACTTTTTTTTCTATTTATTCACAATAGTCTTATCTATGCATGAGGAGGAGGGAGTGAGATAAATGAGTAACTACTTCTCAGGCCAAGAGCTTTTTCTGATCTTCACCAAGTATTTGCAGAGCAACAAATGAACGGAAACATTTTCCGGCTAAACCATTACTGCCTAACAGAGACACTGCTTTGGAAGATAGCAGGGGGTTATCCACCTTATCACAAAAACTATGGCCCTATTTGGAGTCCAGCTTCTACAAACATTTTATAAACATGATGCATATGCACCTCAATTTCCATGTTCTCTTAAGACAACATCTCCAAACCTGGATGGTAGTAATGAAACGTTCTATTCATTTTAATTATTTAATACAGTAATCAGGATAGAAGGTCTGGCAAGAAACACCCCAATCTGTCTCTGGAAAATGCTGGAATCTTTCAAAACAATACACACTTCTCCACGTCTTAACCTGCTGGGCAAACACCAGAACTATTCCCCAGGCTCTTCTCTCCCAGAACAGTAAACTCCTCAGCAGTGAGGTACTTGCAGAATTTTATATGTCCTCAGCTTGGATTTGTCTTTGAAGCCTGCTGCTTTCACACCTCAGAAACATTTGTTTGCACGAAAACACAACTTTCTTTTCCAGCTTTATCAGTAGGCCTCATAAGTTATTCAGAAATTTTGCTTAGGATCAGTTTATAGAAATTCCAGCTTCTATAAATCTTGACAGAAATACTTACGTGGGTATAACTCTGAAGCAGAAGAAACTGACTCATAATTTGTGTCATAATCCACAAATATCCCATACAAAACAATGACGATCACTTCCAGAAGAAGCGCCAGGATCGAGAACTTGAACCTCATGTTGGTGTCAATGTCTGGAGGCATCGCTGGAGAGCAGGTGGCTGTGAGAGCTTGATAATGGGTCTTTGCCTTCAGAGGAGCTGACTAATTCTGTGGATCTGGGTGATACAGCAAAAAAAAGAGAAACAGAGACATGAACACACCGTCACACCCACTATGGGAGGGAAAAAGTGCTGGTCAATATAGTGATTTCAATTTCCCAGACCACTTCTGTGTGTGGCATTCTGGCTTGCATGAGCTTTTTTTCCCCAGTTTGTAGTACAAACCAGCTCATTCAGGCACAGTTCTACTTCTCACTGCCTGTATGTATTTTAAAATGGAAATAGCCTTCAAGAAAATCTCACAGAGCCTGGTTTGCTGCACGTAGTAGGGAGCGGTGACTCTCAATTTTGTTTCCTGTAGTCAATAATATTTTCAAGTTGTAGCTCTTCTTCCAAAAATTAAATAATTTTGCATAGCAAATAAAACATGGAAAACCACCTCACTCTTCATTTAGGATGTGATAAACAAAGAGAATCTCTTTCAACAACTTGAAGGCATACTTTTTTTACTTCACAGTGAAGTTCTCATTCTCAGAGCACAAGTTCTCTTTGTAAGTTCTTATTTAAAAAGGAAATGTTTGTGTTTCTTAGATGTAAAATGGATATTCATAGTTGTTGAAAAAGAAAGCTGTAATTACTAAGAAGAGGAATTTGAAGAGAACAGCTCAATTTTTCATTTTGATTTATTGCCTTTTCTTTACATTCCCCTTTGCTCAGACAATGAAAATATGTCAGACACCAAATCTATTATATAGTTTAAAAAGCTTAGTTTGTAAACTTTCCGACAAATGGAGGAGAAAACTAAATTTAATTTAGTTTACTGTTAGATGATCTCTTGCTCTTGAGAATCACATTGCTTATTAAAATTTGTTTTGAGTCCTCAAAGTTTTGTGGATAAAATATTGTGAATATTAAAAAGAAATATTCACGTGAGTAAATTCACCTCTGTTAATCCAGTAGTCAGAAAATAGGGCAAAACTGTATGGCAGGAGTTTTACTTCATGAAAAATTGTATCTTTAAAAAGAGAGATGATATTTCAGTAGTTGACTAGTTGGTCATAAAGTAGTGCCAGGGTACAGCAATAAAACATTGTGTCAGTTCTTGGGTATAAAAATCAGCTTAATATAAAGATGTTGGGAGATGATGCTAAGTAAGGCTGCTGTCCTGGTGAGATACTGCTGGAAAACTGCTCACATGCTATGAGATTTAAAGAGTTCAGTTATTTCTTAAGGTACCTCTATTCTGGTGTACAGGGCAGTATCATGACTTTTTCTCTGTTCCTAAGGCCAATTAACAATACTCTAATATAAAGGTAGAATTAGACCTTTATCCAAACTAAGTTTAAAATTATCACAGCTTTTTCTCCCTGAAAATGAGTCTGTGCATTTGGAAGGGAAACCAAAGTATTCAGCAAGAAAAGACTCGTCTATCACATAATCAAGCCTGCAAGTAACAAAGCTAAAATAAGCACATATGTGGGTTTTTTTTTTCCCTTCATAGCAACTGTATTTCATTTGAGCAGCTCAAAGAGAGGAAATAGAGCTTTGTTAAAAAGCTGTCACTCATCCTAACTGCACCATGGGATAGGACACACAGCCAGGTTTGATTGTGAGGACCTGTGAGTTCCTACATTTGCTCAGGAGGCAATTAAAAAACAACAAACTCACAAGCACAGTTTGTTGGTTTTTTTACCCATAGCTCAGCCATGAATATCTTGTGTATCCATTGCATAAAGTTTTTCGTAGTGAAGATCTCACATGACATATGTGCAATCCTTATGTTAAGATCTTTCAGGGGTGCAGAAAAGTTTCCTTGCTGAAATCTTGTCAGGAAAAGTGCCTTTCAATAGTATTTAGAATTTAAAATGGATCAAGTCCATTCAAACAGGACTTTCTCTGAGGTTATTATTTTATGTCTTAAATCTCATGCAGATACATGCACACACAGAGACACACAATCAGTATTGGAAGAGTATTCATCCATGTCTTTTTCCTTTTTCCTTGGCCAGGAAGAATAACCTAGCTATTTTCCCAGTGAGGTGAACTAATGCCCAGAAGCCGCAAAATGGCCCCTAAACATGTACAGGTGGTTTACACACAAATAGGGATACTGAAGAAATTATATTCCAATATTTATACACTCTAATATTTGTTCTTCTAAATAAATGAAACATTTCTCTCTCTCCACTAACAAGGCTGAATCTGTCACAAATTATCTTCAGATATTGCCAAATTTAAGCTAAAAGGACTGACAACACAAACTGCCGGGAAGAAGATGCTTTATCCAAGGGGTAGTGTTGGACCTGGATTATTTTGCTCACTGGACCTTTTGGGAAAACCTAGTTTGGCCTGCCTTACTGCCTCAGTTTTTGCTTGTTGAGATGGGCTTTGGCTTGTGTCATATTTGGGTCTGGGCATTGCTTCAGGAAATGGCAGGTGCTTTGGATATTCTCCTCAAGCCTCTCCAAGGGAAGAATCGTGAATAGCCATACCCTGGGTACATATATACCCAGGCATACCATCCGTGGAGCGTAGGGAATGTCTATCCTGTTAAATCATGAAAACAAGTTCTGAATCTTTCAGCCCTACAATCACAGGTCCTACATTTTGGTCTGATATATTTCCCAGCAGAAGCAACTGCCGTGTCAATGGCTGTGTGTCATTCCCATTTTTTTCCTGATTGCCTTGTTTCTGACACAGGCTTTCCAGGTGATGGGGAACAGCCACCTCCAGCATCTCCTTTCAAATGCCTTTACGCATCCATCCAGCTTCTGCATAGGGCAATCAAAATGCACACATCTTTAGGAAATTCCCTTATGTCTCCTTATTCCCTTTATCCCAGTCCTGGTGGCTGTTAATTCAATGGAAGGAGTGAGGGTGTTCTTTGATAAATATTGTTGCACACCTGGATCTACTAAGTAACTTTACGTATTTGTCGTTTAAATACCTGTTGGTTTTTTTATCCAGCTTTCCATCTAAATAGGATGTTGGTGACATATCACAAACTTTATGTAAATAAATGTGAACAGTTATGGCAAAGTTTCAAGCTTCTGGAAGTATAAAAATAAGAAATAAAGGGGTTGCTTGAGCAGTATCTTACCTAAAGAATGAGAAAGAATGTGCATTTAATAATCTTCTTACAGAATGCCTTCAGGCATCATTAGGAGTGGCATTCAGCTGACCAGACACTCTCTGTGCATTTCTGTACCTGGTCTAACCTGCAATGTTTTCCTTTTAAATCACAGACTTATGGAATTGTTAAGGTTGGAAAAGACCTCTAATATCATGAAGTCCAACTTTTAACCCAGCACTACCAGTTTCACCACTAAACCATGTCCCTCAGCACCACATCTACGTGACTTTTCTATTTCTTTTCCAGAAGAAATAGAAACTTCAAAGAGCAATTATTTTCATGTTAAAGGAAGTTACCTAAAATACTGGCTAAATAGGCCAGGTGAATGGAAGTGCCCTTTTTGGTCATGTTTGTTGGCTGACACAGGTTCAAATCAGGTTCAGGATGTCTCCTAGAAGAGGCTGATATTATTTAAGACTCTGAGCTCAGTTCACTGAAGTCTGAGCTACAAGGATTCCTCAGTCAATGTGGATTTACAGAGCATGACTTGGGTGCACACTAATCTACAATTATCTTCTTGGTGTGTGCTCTTCTTGTAGACACAGCTATGGAGACCAGCGAGGTGTAATAAGGTGCATCTTGCCTCAACACTGGGACAGAAATATTTCTTAGATCTCCTGAACTCTGAGCTAAGTTTTTTTGAGAACATTGACATTTATCCCATTTCTGCAGTGTTGTGGTAGAACGATTTTTTCATTAAACATTAACTTCAATTCTTCAAGTCAGCAGACCCCTAACTCTCCTCAAATTGAAAGTTCAGCCATGAAAACGCAGTTTGCCCATGCAGTCCTTAAATAGCCTCCTTCACCTTAAAGAGGGAAGTAACGTTTGGTGGATTTTCCAACTCCTTAGATAGCAGCAATTAGATCACAGAATAGGTCAGGCTGGAAGGAGCCACAGCGGGGCATCTGGTCCCACCTCCCGGCTCAAACAGGGCCATCCCAGAGCACAGGGCACAGGATTGTGTCCAGACAATTCTGGAATATCCCCAGTGAGAGAGACTCCACATCCTCTCTGGGCAATCTGTTCAGTGCTTGGGCACTGCACAGGAAAGGAGTTCTTCCTCACGTTTGGGTAGAACTTTCTGTGCATGAGTTTCTGCCCACTGCCTTTTTGTCTTGACTGGATCCAAATCATCCCCACCAGTCTCTTGGCCGATTTCTTGTAAATGTGGGTTGATATTGCAGTGTCTCTTTCTAAAACAAATGTCTTTTATTTTTCCATTTGAAATCCCACAGACTTTGTTCTCTAAGATCTGGCATGATTACTATGGAGTATTTTTAATCTTTCTAGTACACAAAGAACATCAATAGAAGGCAATACCAGAAGGAATTAGCTTTTTTTCTTTCCTCTGAATAGAACAGGCCAAATAATTGCATCCAGTTAGGCTGCGTTCAGCTAAAGCGTGACTTGTTGAAGAGGAGCATGTTTCACATAGAAACTTCACTCTTTCATTTCTGCTTTTATTGCATGAGTGTTGCAAAGCAGGGGTTAAATGCTGAAATAGGAGCTTTTGGTGGAGGTGTATCCCAAAGTTGCAGGAAAGCTGTTTACTAGAGATAACAGGGTTCTCCCTTCCACAAGGGCCAGTGGGCCTGTCTGAACTGCTCTCATGATAAAAAGGAACCTCAGCTACGATGGATGCTTTGCATAACACCTAGAAGCTCTATCTATTATTCTGTGAAAGCAATAAGAAATACTAACAATTAGATGTCTATGTTTAAGTCTCGGTGTGAGTGATGAATCATGTATTTTAATTGACTTTTCTTATGTTAATGTAAGAGTTTTTCTTGCTCCCCATCAGTCCCTTATGCTCACTTGATGTGGCTGTTCCTGCCTATGTGAAATCCCTTACAGAGCCTGGTTCTAAAGGCAAGCAGGACTTAAGCTTCTGAAAAAGCACAAGGAGATGACTTCAGACATGACAATGAATCATCTCAGTTGTCTTTCCTTACAGAGGACTGGCTGCATCTAGGTTTCCAAATCCACTCTGTAGGTGTGAGTACACCTGGACACGTGTTCACTGGTTGCACCACGCCAGAAAAGCACTAAAAGGGCACTAGTAAAGGAAGTTGAAGAGAATTGCATTGAGTCTTGGATATTAGGAAGAAATTCTTCCCTGAGAGTGTGCTGAGGCCCTGGCACAGGATGCCCTGAGAAGCTGTGGCTGTCCCAGCCCTGGAAGTGTCCAAGGCCAGGCTGGATGGGGCTTGGAGCAACCTGGGATAGCGGAAGGTGTCCCTGCCCATGGCAGGGGAGTTGGAAATGGATGTTATTTAAGGTCACTCCCAATCCACACCATTCTGTGATTCTATGATTCCTTAAGTCATTTGTTCCTCACTGACCTTTCATGATGGATTCCTTACTTAAATCAGCAGACACAAGCACAGGTCAATCTGAGAAATCCCAGAAAACCTCCTGCTAAGTGTGGCTCTTCCATCATTTATATAACCATCAGCCTCTGGAGGCTGAGCTGCGATGTTCTTAGTGGTACAGCATCAGGGTGCCATTTAGTGGTAGCATGAAATAGTCAATCTGACCCACACGAGGATTTGTCAAGCCAGAGAGAGACAGTAAATATCAAATTTCTATGACTCAGTGAGTGCTGTAAACTCTGAGCCACACCACAAGTTAAACCCCAACATAAACTGTGCGTTTTGTATGTGTGTTCACACTGACCCACAAGTTCTAATCATTTTGACCTTGGCACAAGTTGCAAACGTGGGTAGAACAATTAGTACATAACAAATTCCTATAAGAAACTCCCATATTGTTTGTTTTTCCTGTCTACAACTAACATCTCCTCCAGCTGGCTGAATATTAGGCAAGTGGGGGCTTCTTTGTTTGCAGCTTGAATGCTGACCTGATGGAAGACATGATTTGTGACCTTCATAATTAATTTACATGACTCTTTTTTAGTTGTCAGGAAGTAAGTGCTAAATCACTGAATATCCTGAAGTAGTCCTGTGCTATTGAACTGACAAGATGAATTTATTATTTCCTCACAATGGGCCAGGGACAAATTCAATGAACAACTACAACTCAACTTACTATCTGAAATACAACACTCCTTCCGGGACAAGCCAACACTGGAAGTGCTACAATGAACTGGGAGCAAATAAATATGAGTATGGAAGGAAAAATCACCTCAGTGGAAAAATCCAGTCTCTGAAATATTCATACCAAGCTGTGAAAGGTACAAGTTTTTGTGCCATAGCTCACTGGATGCTAGATTCTCCTTACATACCTCCTATTTACCTCTAAAACATGCATAGAGTATTAAATAACTCATATAAGGCTGGATAAAAATCTTTATACTGGTTTGTTCAACTGATCTGTCTAGATCTGCAATGGCTCTTAGTGCAAAGCTACTGGAATAACCTAAGATCCAAAGATTTAAGCTTGGTTTATGACATATTATGGTCAATACTATGTCAAAATGGTCTGGATTGGTTCTGTGTTTCCAATGCACCTGCCCTTATGTTTATTGATTACAGAAAGGATGGTCCAAGGCTTATCCAGGAGGCAGGGCAAAAAGCAAGACTAGAGGCAGACTAAGCCAAAACTGTGCTCCTGGGCCATGGGCAGATGGTGGGAGAGGTTTTAAAGAGGCTAAAACTTCCTTGCTGCTCATTATTAAATACTGGGCTTGGATGATTGTTGATATTTCTGGCTATTTTTGCCTGCCCAGCAAGATTTCGATATTTTTGTATGACTTCTCCCTTATCACAAGGTTTTTCTCCCTGCCTTCACGCTCTACAACTGGCTTTCATTTCACCTTTCCCCTCTAGGTTCTTTACACATTTATTTTCCATTGCCTTTTTTCTCCTTTCCCATTTATAACCTGATTTTCTCATGAACACTGAGCCACTGCTATCTGTGGATAAAGCATAATCACTGCTTCCAACACCTAATTTATTGTGACTGACATTCTTTACCTCTTCAATCACCCAGCATTTGTCTCTTCAGGAACATGGAATTTTTGGGTCATTGAGGACTTTTCCTGCAATTGTAGGTGGGTTATCACATAATACCTTCAATAAATATTTTGCCCTCTGTAAATTTTTATGTCCTTCTTCATATGGTTGGAAGGCTGCTGCTGACCTTTCCAGTTTTAATGCTTAGAAATTGATTTTCTTCCCACTAAATTTCTTAATACAGTACATATATCTTGGTTTTGTGCTGAAAATAATTACAAGATTTTGAGGAAAATCTCCTGTCATAAGAAATAGTGACACCTGCACAGGACCCTCTCCTAAAAACAAGCATCAACTTAATAGTCTCTTTCAAAAAATCAGGAGACATTTTCTGATACATTGTTGGGTAAGCATGGAAAATCACCTCCATCATCTGTCTAGAGTTCCACAGCAACATTTGCATGAGGTGAATCCATTCTTGCTTTGAATTTACAGAAATTCTGTACTTTCTGTGCCTCAGAAGCAGTAGTGCTCAGAAACTGTCCCTGACTCCTCAGTGTGTCAGTCCTGTGCAAAAATCACGAGGGTTACAGTTCAATTTTTGCCAAAATAAACCTCTTTTGACCCTTCATCAATCACTTTGTGGGAAACTTATCATATGTTCCTGCACAAATAATGCTGTATATCACGAAATAAAAATAACATGTTTAATTTATACTTCCTTTGTTCTCTTTAGTGTCATTTTCTGGAATTTGTTTACATTGAGAAAAGAATTTTTAAAGAAGATAGGTGAATGGTTTTGTATACCCTAAAAAACCTTAGTCGTTTAAAGTCAATGAATGAAATAAAAAATCTTGTGGTTCATTCAACAAAATGAATAAAAGCCCTAATTTGATTTTAGTGTGGCATCCAAGGCTTTCCTCTTTTTCTTCCACCACTTCATGGAGCAATGGGAGAAGAGAAGAAAGCAGAGGAGAGTTAAGAAAACAGGAAGCGAAAAATATAATTTGATTTTAAATGGTCATTTCTATGGAGAAATACCCCAAGGATCTGATGATAATGATTTTAAAGAGTAATTTCCAGTTACAAGTGTTGAGCCCTGGGTTCTCCATCAGCGGCTGAATGAATATTTAACATGGACCTTTTCCATGCCAATTTGTTACCTCAACTTTTCCTAAAAATTGCCTTTTTCCCAGAGTTGTTGATGCTGGTGCCAGAGTATCTGTTATTCCTAGGGAGCAGTGTGAGGGCGGCGTTTCACAGATGCCAGAGCCGAGCCCAGTGACCAGCCCAGGAACCCTCAGGCGGCACCGCTGGGTCAGGAGGGAGCGCCACGTCCTCGCTTGTATCTCCCAGTGCCCCCTGTCCCCTCTGACTTGTGGTTAAACTGAGATATAATTATGCTGGAGGTGTGGCTATCAAATGTGATATTATAATTTACAGGACCTGGTGCTTTGAGGGCTCTTCCTCAGGGTTCACTAATTAATCTTCCTTGCCCTGACTGTGTGGGTTTATCTCTGCCTTGCAGTCGGTGAGGCTGAAGCTCTCAGGTCAAATGTCTTGCTCGAGGGTTAAAATTCTTGCTTGCAGCCCAGAGCAGAGACAGCAGCTGTCAAGAAAGTTCTTAATCAGAGAGTTCATCTCCTGTTTTTCACAGTTTAACCACAGCCCTCACATTTAGAGGAATCCCATTTTTGGCAGCTTGGCCTAGAAAGATGGGAGCAGCCCATGAGCGGGGAACATCCTCTCCTGTCCCTGCTCTGATGGAGCTGTTCTGCTTGGGCTTGCTCAAACATCTTGCCATGATTTTATTTTATGGGAATAAATTGGATATTCCCACAATACAAATTTCTAATGGCATGTGAATGTTTCCAGCCCTTGCTTTCTAGTTAGTATGAGGTCCTGAAGGAGTAGCCTCAAGTTGTGTCAGGGAAGATTTAGATTGGGTATCAGGGAAAATTTCTTCATGGAAGGGGCTGTCAAACATTGGAAGGGGCTGCCCTGGGAAGTGGTGAAATCACCAACCCAGAAGGTGTTTAAAAGGCATGTGGAAGTGGCACTTGAGGTCATGGTTTAGTGGTGAAGGTCTTTCCCAACCTTAATGATTCTGTAATTTCATGTTAACCTGTTGTTACTGTAGGTGAGATGTGTCAAGAACAAGCATGAGGCTAGTTTTGTGGAAGATTTGTTCTAACACAGCAATAGATGGAGAAGAACAGGGGAGATACAGGCCCACGACTCTCAGCAAGACATTGGGATACTGGAAGCAATGACCTTCCCTTTGGTTTAGCCCAGAGGCCAAATTCGGTAATGAAACGGCTGCAGTTGGTACATTTTAAATATCAAAAATATTCTTTCTTCAGAAGCTGTCAGACTGTTAAGTTACTTCATAATCTTTGTTCAAAACCGTGTTTAAGGCCCTTGTCATGTGAGTTAACAGCTGAAGAGCTCTTACACCCCTCTCCACAGATAAGGCTTAGAACTTGTACTGTAGTGGTTGCTTTTATCAAGTCTCAGCATATGTGCTCCTTGTAAACCAGAATAGAAACTGTAAGAAATTCCTCGTGTTATTTGCTTCTTGCCTGGACTAACACCTAAAGGTAGCACAATTCGGCACAATCCAAACAGCATTTTCTAGTATCAAAAATGAAACCACTGTCAAGACATCAGCATGAAAAATAACTTTGTGAAAATACAGGCAAGTAACAGAGAGAAATGTCATTTGACATGCTGGATCTCAGCAAATATCATTGCTTTTACCCCATCTGTGTGTGATAAACCCATATTCAGCAGCATCTCAGCTTTTCCAGGGACATGAACAACAAAGTGAAGTATCCCAAGAACTCCTTGATGTCAGCTCTGAGAAGCAGGAACACCTAGGCAGCATTTCATCTCACCTCCTGTTCGTTCTATTTCACATCAGAAGGGAAGCAAAATCTTTGAAAATGCCCTACAAAAGCACACAGGTTGTGCCTGGATACCCTGCAGTAACCCAGCAGGGTGCCTGGTGCTCCAGGGTGGCACTTCAAGTTGTAGGAGATCCCTTCCTTCTCCTGCTGCTGCCGTGCTCCAACACCATAGAATATCCAAAGCATGAAAGTTGGCTCTCTGGGGAGGGAGCTCTCTCAGAAGTCTCTGATAATAAAATAATCCTTGTTAAATATTCATTGGCCCAGATAAAGGGGAAGGAAAGAGAAAAATCTTGGAAAATAACCCAGAAAACACCTGAGAGTTTTGCCAAAATTATGCATCCTCCCATAAGAGAATTGGGGTTTTACAGGTGTTTTCTGAGGAAAACACAGGTTTTTAGGAAATTTTCACCAGCTTTAGTTTGAATTACACTCTCTACAAATCATAGAATCAAAGTTTGGGTTTGGAAAAAACCTGAAAGATCAACTTGTTCCACTCTCTGCCCAGGTTGCTCCAAGCCCCATCCAACCTGGCCTTGGACACTTCCAGGGATGAGGCAGCCACAGCTTCTCTGGGCAACCTGTGCCAGGGCCTCACCTCCCTCACAGCCAAGAATTTCTTTCTAATAGCCAACCTAGCCGTGCCCTTTCTCACTTGGAAACCATTCCTCTTTGTCCTGTTATCCATGCTGCTGTAAAAAGTCCCTCTCCAGCTTTTTTGGAGCCTTGTGCAGTGGCACATGGTCGAGAAGGTGAAACTGAGCTCCAGGCAGGTAGAAAATCAAGGCCACTAGAATCACTAATTCATATCCTGGAAATCATAAATTTCCCTAATTCGATGCTCTCAATTGCTTTAATATGATGGTAATTTGACCGACAGAAACAGGATGAAACAATAGAGGGGAGGAAACCACTGCCAAACTGTTTCTACATGTAGTGATTATTTATTGAGCCAATATCAGCTAAGAAACTCTGTGCAAGCAAGTGTTAAAATCAGGCCAAACTAGGCCTAGAAGTTTAATATCTAATAAAAGGAGATATCCTTCACACAGGTAGAAAAATGAAAAAGCAATGCATGTTCATGTCTGGGTCTGGCTCACCCTCTTGTGTCTTTATCTAGAATTGCAGGCTTGTGGAGAAAATGATTTTTACTGGCCTAAAATAGGAAGGGAAGATAAGTGGGTTCTGCCCTGCTCAAGGCTGGTTTATGTGATTCAGAGGCTGTGGAAAACCATGACCCTTTGAGGAGCATCTGGAGGTCTGGTTGGACACCCCAGTATGGTGCAAGGTTAGTGGGAAAGAGCCACATGAATAAAACTATCATTTATCACCTGCATGCACAAATGCAGCAGAGTTTTTGTGATTAGGTCAAAGGAAAAGTTGCAGATACAACGTGTGCCCCTTATTTTGCCTGTACAAAAAATTACATCCCTTTTTGCCTTGTAGCTCTTTTCCTTTCTCATCCACACTCACATGAAGTATAAAAGAGCCTCAAAATATCCATAAAGAATTTTCCAAATTAAAAAAAAAAACAAACCAGCCCTTGCTTTATAAATAACTTTAATTAAAAGTTCTGTTTGTGAACTGGGGGTAAATAATGTGTTTATTTAGCAGGAAGACGTTCCATTGACAATCAACAAAATGTTAACAGAAGAAAATTTAGTGGCATTTAACAAACTATGCAAAAAAACCTGGAGTGTTTTAAAAGTGGGTTTCCTATTAAAAAGAAATAAAATGGTGGCAGATCCACTGCCAGGAAACACACAAAGTAATGCATTTGCAGCTAAAGTATTATTTCCACAAAACCTAAAATAACATCAGAGGTTATTTTGAGCTACTAGTCTAATTTAGGGCTGAGGTAATGGTCAGATTTCAGATAAAATTATGACCAATAGGTTTATCTGAGCAGATGCACTGAGAGTGAATACACTTTACAGTGGGTTCTACTCTTTCCTTATAATCTCACAGCAGCTGTGATGACACCCAGCAGGGCTTTAGATGATTTGGGTAGTGCATTTGCAGCTTGCAGGACACTTCTTCTTCACCAGTGAGTGGCTGCAGCTAAACAACATTTTCAGATTTTTGCAGTTTTCGAGGAGGTCTTGATACTTGCAAGGGTTGGCTAAAATAAAAAAGAGAGAAGCAAACACATGAAATATTATTTGGAAACCAAGCCCTGGTTTGCGACTTCTGCATTTTCTGGAAATTCCAGTCGTTCATGTCTATATAAACTTTGTACTTTTTCTCTGCTGTTAAAATGGCTTGAATATTACACATTTTTTTTTTTTTTTTTTTAAAGGAGAATGGAGTGACTTACTGCAAAGTCCTTTGTCACAGTGGCCAGGACAGTCAGCACATTTTGGTCCACTTCTGTAAGGCATAGCTATTTGCATCGGGTTATTTCCTCTGAAATTTGAAAGAAATACAAGACACAAGAAGATCAACATGAAGCTCTGAGCCATTAACAGGAGTTAGTTATTTATCACAGTGAAAGGCATCCAGAAGTTTTTGGATAAAAGTATTTTCATAAACAGTCACGTTTTAGCTTCAGATATTCATTGAATACAAAAAACAAGATTTTAAATAAGAGGGACAATAATGTTTAGGGGAAAAAAATAAATAGATTGATTGTATTTGTATAGCATTATCTGTTAAAAAAAATTATGTGCTTCCTAGCTCTGCTTCTCTAATAGATTTCAACTGATTGAGGTAATCATACAATCACAGAATCACAGACTGGTTTGGGTGGGAAGGGACCTTAGAGATCATTTAGTTCCACCTCCCTGCCATGGGCGGGGACACATCTCACTAGACCGGGTTGCTCCAAACCTCAGCAAAACCCTTCTGAAATGCGGCTCTTTACCTCTGTGAATATTCATTTGCTTTTGGCTTCCGCTTTACATTTGATTTTCTCCTTTGTGGTCAAAATTACAGCATGATTTGTGCCTGATGCCTGATTCTGACAGAGCTAAACCCTTGCTCATCTGCTAAAATTTCCCTAATAGCTCTTTCAATGCAAAATAAAACAAATAGTGATATTCACCATGCTGTTAAACTCCCAATTCACATTGGTATTTTCAAAAGTATAAGTGGTTAAAATAGATTGCAATTATGTTATCCTATAGCCAAGGATGTTTTGGGAACATGTCCATAATCATCACAGCTGAGTAAGAAGGCAGTACGTACGCAGGGCAGTATTGGCAAACATAAAAGTACTTGTATGAGCCTGTGGGACAGTAGGAAACTCCACATCCCACCTTGTAGCTGTTGTACCAGATCAGCTGTAGAATAAAAAACAACCATATTGTTTCAGAATGAATTCTTGTAAAAACAAAACCCTCACAAAGTAACAGAACCAGAAAATACTTTTTTTCTTTCATTTTTTTTCTAGGCAGCTTTTAAATTTAAAGTGTAGCTGTCAGAAAGAATACAAGAAAAATGAGTTTACTCCAGTTTCCAAATGTTTTTGAACATAGTTTCTGGCAGGACACTAAAGTTGAAATTAAAATGTTTTCATCATAGGTATTTTCCTTTGACACTTCTTAATCACGCATTTCAATCCCTGTATAGAAAATATTTATTTCTAAATGAAAGGTTTTTCTGCAGACTAATGCTTCCTTTCTGGACAGCTCTTCCAAATACTGGTTCCATCGCCTCCTAATTAGATGGAAAAGAATTTTAGTTTATCATTCATCTTTGGATCAGAGCAGATAGATAATAGTTTGATGACACTGATAATTTTTTCTGATTATAAATAAATCCCAGCTGCCTTAAGTGTACGCCTGTAATTCTGGTGTATCCCTGCAGTTTGTTTCAAGTCTCCATACCTGAGTATAGCTCTTGACGTTGACATTTTTGGAAATTGCTCCATACCCATACTTAAAATTGGAGGACTGACTGTACCACACTTGAATTGCGTCAGCCCAGGTTCTTGAGTAGGATGACAATAACACATTCTCGCCACAGGTGACACCTGGAGTAGAAACAAATTAATTTTATTAGGAGAGAAGCAAACTGTTGGGCAGGAGGTGGGACAGAGGGGCTGTAGCTGCATTCTAAAAAAAATGCCTATGATGCCACTCACTTTGCCCTGTGATTTTAAGGACTTCCAACAAGTTGTCTTTCAGAGTATTCATCTGAGAAAAAGGATGTTTTTTGTGTTTAATAATCTCAGAATCACAGAATAGTTTGGGTTGGAAGGGACCTAAAGATCATCTTGTTCCAACCCCCTTCCATGTACAGGGACACCTTCCATCTAATAATCCTAAAAAGCTATTCTACAACAGATTAAAAACCATGCTTATTTCTATTTCACATTCACAGGGGTCATCTTCAAACTATCATTAACCCATCAGCTCAGGCTCCATCCTTGTCAGTACCATTAATAACTCTCTTCTCTCTTGGACTGATTTTCATCTCACACTGATTTGCCCATTTCTGAGCATTTTTGGCAGCTTTCTCACTCCACACCTGAAAGACACAAAGGAAGAAGTATCCAGGTCACAGACAGGTTAGTGCAACCATGAGAATAAAAAAGAAAATTAGGGAGTGGCTTGGATGTTGAGCACTGAAAGCTCCCGTGGCCCTCAACAGAAAGAGGAGGAGTTATGCTGATTGACTCTCCCGGGGCACAGGAACCACATTTCTTCAACTCTTACAAGTTTCAGAGCAGGTTATTCTGCACAGTTCTATCACACTGTCCTGATCTCCAGATGGTGCAGATTAAAAGGGTTTTTATAACATACTGCTGCTTTCTTTCAGCTTTGTGTCCACATGAACACTGCAGGGTGCCCTGGACTAAATAGACTAAAGTAGTCTAAATAGTCTGAACCCAGGTGCAGCTGAGTTGTGGTGATTGACATCAGCTGGGCTTTGAACCTGGGGAACGTTTGCAGCCTTGCTGTGCAGGCTTAACCACAAAGCACTGACCAGCTCATCTGCTCGTGGGATAGGGATAACAAAGATTATCAGGGGTGACAGGGATGGGAGAACTTTTGCAGATCTAGGTCTCTTTTGCCCTCCTGACCGTGTGAGATTCAGAAGCTGCTGCTCAGGCTTCTGGTCCCCCTTTGCTTTGCATGCTCTTTCCTTCATCCAGGGCTTGTGTTTCTCTGTTTACAATCAGAGAATCAGAGATAGTTTGGGTTGGAATGGACCTTGAAAGGTCATCTAGCCCAACCCCTTTGCAATGAGCAGGGATATCTTCAACCAGACCAGGTTTCTCAGAGCCCCATCTAACCTGGTCTCAACACATTCAGGGATGGGGCAGCCACAGCTTCTCTGGGCAACCTGTGCCAGAACCTCACCACCCTCATCACAAAAATCTTCTTCCTGTATCTAGTCTAAATGAACTGTCTCTTGACTACTAAAAAGCATTAGCCCTTGTGCTATTGTAAGAGGCCCTGATAAAGTGTTTTTCCTCATTCTTATGGACCGCCTTTAGGCACTGGAAGGGGCTCTAAGGTCTCTTTGGATCCTTCTGTTCTCCAGGCTGAACACTCCCAGCTCTCCCAGCCTGGCTCCAGAGCAGAGGGGCTCCAGCCTTTGGAGAATCTTGCTGGCTCATGTTGAGTTTCTCATCCACCGATACCTCCAAGTCCTCCTCATCAGGCTGCTCTTAATCCCTTCATCCCACTGCCTCCTTTGATGCTGGGTTTGTCCCATCGTTTCCTTTAAGGGAAAAGCAGGCTAGCTGTAATCCATAGCTCACCATCTTCAGCATGTTCCTGGCCGTGGGAACTACAGATCTCCGTATTTCATTGTGTAGCTCAAGGATCTGTTTTTCATTTTTAGAATTAAAATGATGCAAGGAGAAAACGTTCAAATTTTTATATGGAAAACCCTGGAAAAAATAACAGTGAAGGTCCCAATTAACAGAAGTATAATAAACAAGATAAATTACAAACTTCTTGTAACTTTTTTTGGTCAACTGAACCTACCCCAATAATTGGTCTCAAATCTTGTTTAACTTAATAAGTTTATGGTGGTAGAAATAACATCTCAGCCAGTTGTTTTAGGCTGCAGCTATACTCAGGTAAAGAAAAGCATCAATTTACAACATGGTTCACCTGAGACTTATTGAAGAAAATGATAATTTTCTTTCCTAAAGTACTTGTTTCTTTTCATTCATTCATAATAATGCAATAATGAGATAAATAGCTCACATTCAAGTGCCTACTTAGTAGATATCTACATCTTACAAGATTAGTCCTCTCTAAGAGATTTATGAGTCAGATTTCTGAATCTTAGCTAAATTATTTATTTATTTGTGGGAAATATATTTTTAAAATTAGTCCCAGGAAGGGAAGAATATTTTGATAGGCAGAATCACAGAATGATTTTGGGTTGGAAGCTTAAAGAGCCAATAGCTCCAAAAGACCCCTGTCATGTACAGGGACACCTTCTACTAGACCAGATTTCTCAACTAATACAATGATGATGATGATGATGATGATGATGATGATGATGATAATAATAATAATAATAATATCTGTATGAAATGAGACTTAATCTTCAATGTGTTATGTTAACATATTAACAATACTTGCACCCCTGAATTCTAAATCTCTAGAGATCCCAAGATCAGGCTACATCAGGTCAGATATTGATACAGAGGAGTCAGAGATGGGTGTTTTGCACAGGTGAATGTTCCTACCTGTCCATCAGATTGATGTAGCAAAGCAGCCAGGAAAATAATTGCAGTTAGTACGTCCATTTCTACAGGGGGAAAAAACCGAAAACAAACCCCCAAAATCCATTAGTCTCTGTTGCATACACTTTATGGCATAATGTGAAATGTGAGCAAGATACAAAACAGTTGCAAAGTCAAGCCTGCACACAGTAGTTTATTTCAGCTGATCCTGAATATGGATATGCTGAAACTGTGCATGGGCACTGTCTCCTCGAGAGAGAAGACTCCACCTTGTGTGGAAGCAGGGACTGTAAATAGCATGAAGTTTTCTGTTACTTGGAACAGATGAATCAGCCCCCTTTTGACTTTATTCAAGATATCTTCAGTTTGCAGCACTTCCTTCATCTTTGCCTCCTCATATTAAAGAAAAAGAAGCTCATAAATGTGTTCAGTACTGTCACATCAGAGTCCTTCTCAAGAATCATCCACAGTGAGATCTGGTGTTTTGGAGTGAGTTACTGAACACATGGACTCTTGTCTCCATTTCTTTCCCTGTTCCCTGTTTCCTCATTAAATCAGCATCATAATGGCTCAAGCAAACAGTGGGGATCACCCTTGTGTTACATCTAACACCTAGACATGAAGAAAACCTTCAAATATGATGTTATTAACAAATAATATTGGTTACTGCACTCTGACTCCTGAGGTGCCTTATACGGATGTAAACAGACACTCTGAAACCCACTCATATACACAGGATGCTTTTTCTGCACATCAAAAGAAGTAAAAGGTATATATCTTTGTATTGATGAGGATATATGGGGGGAAAAGGTCTTTCTGGTTATTAAAAAGATGTGGCAAAATCCCAAGCAAGACCAGCTTTGAGTTCAGCAGGTTACCTTAAACCAGACTGAGGAAAGAGGGAAATAGAGATAATAAAAACCAACAAATATAATAAGCTTTAGAGCTGGCATCTGAGAAAATTCCACGGTGTGAGCAGTACAGGTCAATAGAAATCTAGGAAATCCTGCTTGATAGGGAAATGCTCATTGTAAAAAAAATTAAATTGTCCCTCCTTTAGTTTAGAACCAATGCCCTTTGTCCTATCATGTCATTCAGATATTCAGTCCTTATCTTGTTTTCCTGGGATTTCATAAGGAAATCATTTGCATGAGGTAGAGGCGGGGATCTCACTGATAATAATGAAGAATAAATTCTTAAACTGCAGGGATAATTTTAGACACAGAGGAGTTGTCTTGCTCTTACACTTAGAAACAAAATCTTTTTGGGACTTCCCAGATTAAGTGCTGCAAGATGAAACATAAAATATTTCTAGATCTGGAGTTAAAGTTGATTAAATACTACTGCACATCTTCAACGGCCAGACTCTACCATCAAATCTGCCTCTTGGACTAAATGTGTTGGGCTTTACTTTCAAAGGCAAAAGATGATGGCTCCCAGATGCAATTATCCTTCCCTGTCAATAGTGCTCAATCCACGAAATCACTTCTGTGCTTCTGAAAAACAAATGCCAGCAATGCACTTTTAGGCAGCTCTACTTGAAAACCTGAGGTTTCACAAAAATTTGATTGAGTGTAAAAACAAATAAAATAAACATTGATAGCTTCAAAACTGGAAACAAAGTTCTGTTTGAAAAATACCATCTTTATGTTTCATCCTGGTGTTTCACTTCTCAGCAGACCCTTCCTCCTGCCATCTGATACAGCTTTCAGGGCATGGCAGGTTTTAAAGTTTGGAAGAGTGGGAATATTTGTCTTTTCAGTTATTTTGATATATTTTTCCTCTACCATCTCTGAGTTTACATCTTTAAATTTCATTTAAAAAAATAAATTCACTCTGCATTAAGAAAAGTCAATCAGCTTATTACATACTATAATATATTAGACATTTTAGCAGCATATATACATGAAAGTTTGGACAGATAGTTAATGTTTAGAGATGAAAAACTTCTGAGTTCAGCTGTACCGGTGTATCCCAACACTCAGGTGAAATAAAATACAACACCAAAACAGTTCAAAAGACATTAGAAAAGCATTTTCCGTGACTGACAACCCCCTGCAAAACGGATTCTTTTATGTTCACATCTGAAGAAAGAAGCAAGTGGGTCCAAGTGTTACATTTTGATCTACAGAAATATGGGAATTAGACTCTGCTGAAGCCATTTTTAACCCCTGCTCGTGGAAGGCGTGGTTTCAGAGGAGAAGATATACTTTATGTTACATTCTTCCTCTGAGATATTATAAGCAGAAATTTTCTTTCAATTATCACATTATCAGTTAGTGGTACAACTTATCTAGTAACTCCATTAACCTTTGTAGCACAATCAATGAACAAGAGACCGTGTGGATAAAATCTCTAAGGCTGAAATTCAGTTCTGCATACATTACCTTCATCCACCAGAATCCTCCTGCACCCGAGGAAGTGGCAGGAACGTGAGAGGCTCTCCCCAGTCCAGGGTTGTATATATACATACATTTCCCCTTTTTTTTTCCTTGTCAATATTTATTGCTGATAAATGACATCAGCTTTGGGACTGCCCATTGTGGAAGAAAGAACTTTTTTTAAGGAACAGGTGACTGAAAATGAACCAATCCAGCTGCATTGTTCTGGATTTTTTTTTTCTTGTCTCCAGGGTAAGGAAAAAAGAGAAGACAGAAGACTTGTCCTTTTGCAGAACTTCAACTTCTAGTCTAATCAGCAAGCTACAGTGCTAATGTGTTCACAAAATAAAGGCTTGAGTTCAGGGCTGTTTGTTTGACTGTTTTCTTTCCTGTTTCTGGCAAAAGAGTGGGATAAATATTTTGAGGCAGAGACATAAGTGGGCAACTTCTTGTACACAGAATGACCTGCACTGTGGGCAGCACAGTGATGTTTTCTTCCAAGTAGCTTCTGAACTTCCATTTGCTGATTAAAACTTATATTCTGTTAGCTCACTGAGGCTGTGGCACTGGGCATCACTTTTTACCCGGGCATGTAGTGAAAGGACAAAGGAGAATGGCTTTAAACTGAAAGGGAGTAGGTTTAGAATAGATATTAGGAAGAAATTCTTAACTATGAGTGTGGTGAGACACTGGAAGACGTTGCCCAGAGGAGCTGTGGCTGTCCCATCCCTGGAAATGTTCAAGACAAGGTTGGATGGGGCTATGAGATATCTGGTCTAGGGGAAGGTGTCCCTGCCCACGGCAGGGGGTGGAACAAAATGATCTTTAAAGTCCCTTCCAACTCAAGCCATTCTGTGATTTTGTGACTCTGTGATTATTGTACACATAACTCACCCCAGATGTTGCTCAAGATTAACTTATTGCAGAACAGCTGCAGATGTTTCACATCTTCCCTATGTGTGGCATGTGCTCTGCTCTGGTGCAGCACAGAATGGTCAGGGTTGAAAAGGACCTTAAAGATCTTCAAGTTCCAGCGCCCTGCCATGGGCAGGGACACCTTCCTCTCGACCAGGTTGCTCCAAGCCCTCTCCAACCTGGCATCTCTCGGCTCACATTTCCTTTCTGCAGAATCTTTTCTTCCGCTTGCTTAAAAGGTAATACCACAAAGGCAGATTTGGCAGGTCTTCATTGCTCAAACACAACCTTTCTTGCTTCCTTCCATGCAGTCTGTTGGCTATCAGAAGGCATAAAGCATCTGCACATCTTCTTATTCCCTCCCTGGTTCCCTTCCTCATCCTTGCCTTTGCTGTGCTGAGCACCCCTTTCATCACTCTGGGTTGACGTTGCTGCCCACACAGAAAGTCAATACTGTTTCACTCTTTCCAGATTTCTGCAGAATTCCTCCAGCTGTCTGCATTTGCCAGAGTTCTAATGTTGTATTTTAATCCTTGTGTTGGCAAACACAGCTGCCTTTGTTCTTTCTTTGTATAGCGGGCAGCATTCACGGGAAGTTGCCTCTGATAAGGTCTCCCATATCCTTCCATGTTCTGAGATAAGGGCAAAGGTACTTTTTTATCGGAAGTGCTTGTGACAATTTTGATGAGACCAGGGTTATCACCATCAGAAAGCCTCATAAGACACCTACCATTGTTATTAAGACTGCATTTCTATTGACTGTGAGGGGAAGCAGTCCAGCAGCTCCAGACTCCCAGTGTCCTGGGAGATATTTCCATTCTTTTACCCCATCCACTGTACTCAGCAATTTTCATTAATTCACTACAGTCACCTGACTTTTATTTGTACTGTTAAAATGAAATTATGCTACTACAAGTATTTCTTTAAAGCTTGCCTCGCCTGTTTGAATAGTGAAAACCATTTGTTGTAAAAAGGATGACTGTCAGATATGCTACAATTCATGGTCTGTGGGTGAAATAATTGGGAAGGAATAAAAGATTAATAAAACTGACATCCGGAACCACAGTACAAAGAACAATTTAGCATAGCAATTCCCACTTCCTCATGTGGATTACCTGAAAGGGTGGGGTAATTTAATTTAAAAAATTAATGAAGAATTAATTCCATGGGGTTCTGCAAATGTAAGTATATTTTTAAAGATAAATCTATGGAGAGTTCTTAAAATAAGAGCAGCTTGAAGGATTTAACAGTGGAAGTTCTCCTCCAGGCCTTGTGTAAACCTAAATTCAGGTTTCTGGAATCAGGAATCTGATTTGATCTCAAGCAATGAAGACAAAAATCCAGTTTCTTCAATTCTTTATTTTCACTGAAGTCAATGACAGCTAAGTAGCACTTAAGATTAAAATCCATGTGATTCTGTGTGGTTCAGAACATTGCACAGATCTTTTTCTTGGCTGTAAAACAGAACACCCGGCAGACCTGAATTGTTCAGCAAAAAGGAACATTATTGATTTCTTCCACACGACCCAACTCACTTTCCACTCCAGGTTATTATTAGAGAAAAAAGCAACAGAGTCAATCAATCAAAAAGTCGCTGTCGGAGGGGGGAAGATGCCCCTCCACAAAAGCCAGCCAGGCAAAGGCCAGGCATGGAAATGCAGAAGTTAGCAGTGTCTTCGAAGGCCGTTGGATTACCAGGGTTGAGATGTTGGGCTTTCAAATAGGAAATTGTGATGGCAGCACTCTTATAACCCCATGTCACTGGTTTTGAACTGGAGGAGGCATGTGTACAGCCAGGATTAAAAGCAGGTAGAGAAAATCCACACTTCTCAGGAAAACGCAGCATTACGTGTCTGCCTTTGGTCTTCAGCGAGCCAAGCTCCTCACCACGGCTCTCTCCATCACCCTTCAGTACAAGCAGATGTGCTGATGAGCTCTCTGCCCTCTGTGGCACAGCTGCAGTCTGTAAAGGTTGAAATTTGCTTTGAAAGGAGACATTTCAGGGACCATTGCCTGCAGGTGACCTCCAACAGCAGACCTGGAGGCTGGCAGTGTGAGGAGAAGCTGTGGCTGCTCCATCCCTGGAAGTTTCCAAGGCCAGGTTGGATGGGGCGTGGAGCGACGTGGTCTAGTGGAAGGTGTCCCTGCCCATGGCAGGAGTGTTGGAAATGGATGTTATTTAAGGCCCCTTCCAATCCAAACCATTCTATGATTCTATGATTGCAGGAAGTCTCCTTTCATGATACTTTGAAACTTGAAACTGTTGCCTGTGTGACTATTCATCATTAAGGAAAATAAACAAAAAATCTAAATGAACCATTATATTGTGCTTAGGAACAGTAACTGTACATAAGCACAGTAAAATGGAATAATTTTTAAAAAATTGTTATCCAGAAACTTCTAGAAACCAAGTTCTTCTCTTGTGCTCCCAGAAAGTGATCTGTAAAAAACAGACTGTTCCTTAGAGATGTTTTTCCGTATATTTCTAGAAAGTTTATGGCAAGGAGATTTCCTGGTTTCCTTGGGTGATAAACTTCGTTCTTTCTTAGTCCTACTATTCCAGAAGGCTTCTAAAGTCTAAAATACAAAATTGCAGGAGGGATTTTGTGTATGTGTGTGCAAGTAATTTTCATGAAGTCCAAAATGGATTAGCAAATGATTCAACCAGTAGTCACACACTTCTCATATCAAAGTTCAATATGTGCCTGTGTTCGTGCTCTTTTCAATCTTTGCTGAAATGTGGCAAAGCTGAGCTCTGTAAAAATGCATAATTGTCCCTTTTTAAGCATATAGGGATTGTTAATACAGCTTCACTTTAGATCTAGTAAGTCATTAGAAACATTTTCCAAATCTCTGCTACGGGACATCAAGAATCTAGCTCCAGAAAAGAAATCTGGGGTAAAACTCATTCCAGCTCCTGGGACAACCAAGTAGTGAAAGCACTTGTATCTGAGCTTGACTTTTTCTTGTAAACAGATAAAACACATCTCTGAAGTCACCTTTGGGAAGCAACATATCTAATATCTTGAAAATGTTAGATTAGAATAAGATAAAATATCAAATACAGGTCAATGAGAGAGATAAGCTACATCCCTTAAATCATATTTATCCTATAAACCAAATAAACCAATACCTGTTGTAAGTGAATTATAACAACAGCATAGAAGGTGAACAGTGAAGAATTCTGCCTGGAAATCATTGGAACAACACTATTTTTTCAGACATGTCTTCCTCTGTGAGAGTCAGGTGTAACCAAACAAAAACCCAGCTGATCCTTTAGAACAAATCCCTTGTTTAAAATAAGTCCGGCCAACAGGTAACAGAGCAAACAAACCATAATGACTTTTCTTAGAATCCAAACTGACTTTTGATATAAGTGATTTATTAATTTGATGTTTTTTAAAAGGAAGTGAGAAATACACCCCTTTCTCTCTAACTAATAGTGAAAGACACAAAGCAATGCAGACTCAAACTGTCACAGAGATCTCAAATGTAATAATCATCTGGAGGCATTTTCTTTTTACTCATGGATAAAACAGGTCTTATGAGGTTGACTTCAGTTTACATGGTTAATGACTTCAGACATACTTGTCCGAGAAAAACAGGCTATGCAAATTAAAGATTTTCACGAACATCTCTGTTTGCTGCATGTATTTGCTGGAAAAAGATTTTCTGTAATTCAGCAGTAGTGACAACAATGTGGGTTCTTTTACTGTGAAATCTTTTTAAAAGTGTGGGTCTGAAATTAATTCCTTAAAATGCTTATATTCCTTAAATGCTTATATATGAGCACTTTAGCCTTTTCATGCATTTGACATGAAAGTAAACCAGAGTTGTTGTAGATGGCACAGAAGGAAGACTGATCTTCTTGTAATGGTCTCCAGTTGGTGAAAAATACCTCAAACCTGTTGCAACAAAAAGTAATGTTAAAATGTGTTAGGAAACAGGAAAATCTGATTTTCAAGACAGTTAGTCCCACATGGAGCATTCTATTGGACTGGTTGCAGTAAGTAAATGAGAACTATTTAGAGCTGCGAAAAGAAGTATTTATAGAATCTCCACTTAAAATCACAGAAACCCAGCTTGAAGAGTCATTTGGAAATGATATTGCTGATTAAATGCATTTTGACTCATAATAATTCCTGAACCAACTGCATTTGGCCACAGCCAAACTTCTTTGTGGAGTGGCTTCTCACCTTTTTTGTAGTGGCATAGATTTGATAACAGTCTGAAGCTGGAAATTACTTGATAGAAGGTGAATAGAAGCTACATAACCAGAGGGTATTTTAAATACCCATTCAAAGAATATTTTGAATGAGAGGCTCACTGAAGCTGAGCCTTTCCACAGCCTGACATGCAGGAGCCATAGAGCTGCTGGATGGGGAGAAAGGTAAGAGGGAGCATTTATTTGCTGGAAAAGGCCCTGAGAAAAAGTGCTGCAAAGGCAGACATAGATGCCTGGTTTCTGCATCCTGCAATACTTTTCCCTTTAGAGAGATGTGATGTGACAGAAAATGTACACACAGATGAGAAAGATGAACCTAGAACACACTGTTCTGTAATGACCAGCAGAAAAATGACTGCTAAGGAAAAAATATTTCCTGGTTGAAACCGATACACAACTTGTTCAGCTTTCTGCTGTTGGAAAATATCCAGTTGTTGACTCGAGTATCAATGATATCTCAGTACACGTGCTTGCATTAGTGCTTTTCTGTGGTCAAGTCAGGGAACAGCAAATACATGCAGCTCTTCACAAATCAATGAATAAACTCCTTTGAGAGAAGTCATGAAATACAGTTGTGTCTAACTAAAAGAGGGTTTCTGAAACGTAGGTTTCTGCATCTAAGTTAGTTTTCCCACCAGAAGGAGGGAGATCTTCTGGGTTAGTGGAGACCTAAGTCTCAGTGTAGCAGCCTGTAAGGAGGCACTTGGCACCATCTCATATTAACAAGATGTCCAAGACGTCTTAGCACCCACCCTTAGCACCCCTTGCAGTGCTAAGGATGTGGCAAAGTGTATATGGAAGACTTGTGCCTTTGCAGATTTCAACTGGAGCCTTGGCAGGATACCCTGGGCAATGTCAGGAAGTTGTGGACTCACAACTGAACAAAGTGCTTAGAAGAATATGAAAGGCTGAGAGAATTGGGATTGTTCACTCTGGAGAAGAGAAGGCTGCAGGGAGACCTTAGAGCACCTTTCAGCACCTACAGGGGCTCCAAGAAAGTTGGAGAGGGACTTTTAGCAAGGGCATGGAGTGACAGGACAAGGGGTGATCACTTCAAACTGAAGGAGGGCAGCCTTAGATTAGATGTTAGGAAGAAATTCTTTACTCAGAGGAGATTGAGGCCCTGGCACAGGTTGCCCAGAGAAGCTGTGGCTGCCCCATCCCTGGAAGTGTCCAAGGCCAGGTTGGATGAGGCTTGGAGCAAGCTGGGATAGTGGAAGATGTCCCTGCCCATGGCAGGGAGTTAGAACAAGATGATCTTTCAGGTCCTTTCCAACCCAAACCATGCTGTGATTCAGCAATTTTATAATTCTATGAATATTAATTGACTGCTATGCAGGCATTTATGAGCAACCATGAAGCTATTAATGATATCTCTGAAATGTAAAGGAGATCTAGATCCACTATCAAATTACAATTATATAAATACTGTGACCCAGTTGTATTCCACTCACCCAGACACTGACCTGATGAAAAGTACATTGAGTTTCACAGTGGGTGGCCCTCAGCTGTCACTGATGTCTGCAGATGTCCTTCACTTTCTGTTGTTCTTTGATTCTGGTCTTCATTTTCCATTTTTATAAGTTTGAGCCCATATTTTCCCTTCCCTCTCAGCCCATTATCTCCTGTCAAACTCCTCTCAAATAAGTAGTCCTTTCCTAATTCCATATCCCCGTTTGAACCTAGTTTTGCTTCTAGTGTATCCAAACCATGATATTTCTGAGCATTCCCACGGCAATCTTGTCTGTACATGGTATTACTGACACAGTAAGTGTCAGAGCCATTGCAACCCAAATCAGCTCTGCCATTCTCCAGGTCATACTGATCGTGTTTACTTTACCATACCCAGCCACTTGACATAATTATTCTATTTTAGCCTTGATTCTTTCAGCTGAACACAAGCAGGTTCTTATCTTTTTGTGCCAGCAGTTTGCATACCAGAGCAGCAGAGTAACTTGAATCACATTTTTGCTTTGGGTATGTAAAGGAAATGTAAAAGTTCCCTTTTAAGGACTTTGCTACCATGAGGCCTCTTCATCTCACAGGCTTGCTAGACAGAAGTTTGAAATATTAGATGTGTTTTGCCATCAGCACAGCTTCCATGGATTTATGCATTGCTTTTTCAATAATTTAGTTCAGAATTTTTCCCTGGATCAGATGAGGTCAGTGATTCAAACTCTCATTTAGTTCCCTTTTTAGGCAGAAGTTCCATATCCTTCTTCCCAATTCTCTAAATGAATTTTGTGTGATGATTGTCTTTATGAAGTTGGTTGCTAGAACCACAGAATCACAGAATCGCAAAGGACCTTAAAGATCATATAGTTACAATAGGCAGGGATGAGACCCACTAGAACAGGTTGCTCAGAGCCTCATCCAACCTTGCCTTGAACCTTGATCATTGTCCAAAGATTTGTTCAATTAGTTCTTTAAGTATTGGTGAATTTCCTCTGCCTTGACTCCCCTCTGTCATCCCACTGTTCTATCGTAGTGAAAATCATTTACATGAACATTGATTGCATTTCGCTGTGTATAAGGAGTTTAAATTTCACTGCCTAGATTATCCCCATGTCTTTGCAGCTTTAGGAGATAAATAGAAAAGAGGTTTTACATTGTCGCATTCTCATATGACAGACCTGCAGACTTCAGTCTCACAGACCTTTTTCTTGCTTGTCCTTTGCTCTGTGGAAAGCAAATGCTTTGGGTCAGTGAAGTACCACTCCCAAAGAGCCAGAGAGTGTTTACCAGGAAACTTGCTGTTTGCCAAAGTAATTTTTCTTTAATATTCCATATTGTACAAGCAGGGCATTTTTTCATCTGCTCCAAGGATACTTTTAGTGTCAAGCAACAAATCACAAGTTCTAGGTTATCAAATAATCAAGTCAACGTATATTTACCTCAAAAGAACATCATCATCTGAGAGACTGAGTTTTTTAGCAAATTACTACTCCTTTCCTTTCCTTTCCTTTCCTTTCCTTTCCTTTCCTTTCCTTTCCTTTCCTTTCCTTTCCTTTCCTTTCCTTTCCTTTCCTTTCCTTTCCTTTCCTTTCCTTTCCTTTCCTTTCCTTTCCTTTCCTTTCCTTTCCTTTCCTTTCCTTTCCTTTCCTTTCCTTTCCTTTCCTTTCCTTTCCTTTCCTTTCCTTTCCTTTCCTTTCCTTTCCTTTCCTTTCCTTTCCTTTCCTTTCCTTTCCTTTCCTTTCCTTTNGCTCAGATATCAGTTTCCACCAGCTCTGTGGACACAGATGGCTCCAATAGCTCACCCAAAACCCTGGTGATTTCCAATTAACTCCTAACCCAATTTCATGGCTTTTAAAAACCATTGTGTTTCCTTTTTACATTTCAATGTTGATGTTTTCCTTTTTAAATCATTGAGCTACTCATACACAAATCTCGAGAGTACTTAATTTCTCTGTTTTTACTTCGCTGACTCTCTGCAAACTTTCCCTCTGCTCCTGCCCAGTAGCAGGAGTCAAGTGTGAGTGCTTGAGCCCAGGAACACAGGCAGCCAGGCCCTGGCACACATCTGGGTGGAGCTCCAGATTGCAGAGCAGTGGGATTACACTCATTCTTAGGGGAAAACTCAAAGCTGGCACAGGGTGCCCAGAGAAGCTGTGGCTGCCCCACCCCTGGAAGTATCCAAGGCCAGGTTGGTGGGGCTTGGAGCAACCTGGGATAGTGGAAGGTGTCCCTGCCCATGGCAGGGATTTGTAACCAGATGATCTTCGAGGTCCCTTCCAACCCAAACCATTCTATGATTCTCTGATATTTTCACCAAATCACTGCCCCTGGTTTGAACACTTGGAGCCTCAGAGCCCTGAAGACTTCCTTGCAGAGTGACAAAGCACAAAATGACCAATCTGTGACGTGACTAAGACCCTTTGGTTTACCAGCAACAAATCGCTATTTGCATTTGAGGAAAAAGCCTTATTTTTAGCGGCACTGGAGCGTCAAGTGCTGAGTTTTCCACCAGAGGGCACTCCTATATCTGCAATGAGGGCAAGTTTCGGAACGAGACAGCGCTGCTGTGCGTGCAGTACGATTCCAGCTGCGACAGGGCGGAGGGAAAAATGCGGGAGCAGAACGGCCTTGTTGCACTTCTGCCATCGCTGTCCATCACCCGAGACCCTCCAGTGCCGCCTGATGGGGCACAGCCGGGCCTCAGAACCCCGCGTGGGTCAGGCTGGTGCATAATAATAATAAAAAATAAATAACCAGTTCACACACACAGTGCCTGGTGCAGCCCAGTTTAATGAAGAGATCTCCGTCTTCCTCCTGGGGAGGAAAAAGCCCACCTCTGTCACCAGAGTTGGTTCCAGATTTCAGCATTTTCCATGCGATATTCCATCCCATGCACAGCCCTGTGGTTTTATATTCGTTCATGAAAATACGCATTGTTATAAAAATTAAATCACTTCCACAGATGACGCAGCTTGGGTCGATTTTGTAGTTTTGATACTCGGCAGTTTACATCAATATAAAATGCAAAACAACTATCTGCAGTCAAATCTGTAAAGATGGAAGAATCTGTTAGTTTAGCTGGACTGCATCCCTGTCAGAGACATATATTATACGTGTATCCCTATGTGTGTGTGTGTATATATCCCTATCATATATTACAGGGCTTTTTTACCCTTTTTAAAGCTTGTTTTACTTGTTTTTAGAATGATTTTCAGTAGCTTGGTAATATACTTGAATGAAGAAAATCCAGGCACTTTGTTTATTGATAACAGAAGAGGAAGCATGATTTTGTGAGGAAAAATAAAAAAAAAAGCCAAGGCTCTGAAGAAAAATCTTCAGAAAATTAGAAGTCTGTTTTATTTATGCATCCAAGAGTAAACCATATTTCTTAACAGACTCTCTCAAGTCTGAATTACTTCCTAAGAATTTATTAAAGTCAGGTTCATTCTCCAGTTACTGCAATAGTTGGCAAAGACAGTTTAAGGAGGAAATAAGGACCAAAATATATACGAATAAAGTCATCGGAGATTAGAATTGTGATGCACTGAGCAGTTTACATGTTCTGGCACCATGTCAAAAGTGACAGATTCTCACAGCTACTCATAAACTGATCAGGTAAATACTTTGTTCTTCCTCTTGAGTCAGAGAGGAGGAACAGCCTGAAATCAGACTGTCACACTCAGCTCTGCTCCAAGGAAACATCTCGGTTAAGCTGCACCCAGATGAGACAACTCTGGGCAGAGCCAGGCTGAGCTAACACAGAGGAGAGGCAGGCTGAGTTAACTCAGGTGTACGCACGTGTCATTTCTTCAATCCTTTCTTCTCACTTGTATTTTTCATATGGATGCCTTTGGCATGGTTTTCATCTGCCATGGTTTTTTCCTTTTACCCCAGCTGGTTATAGCTCTACATTCCACAGCTGTATGAAGGTGACATGACCAGGCAGGTCATGTGGTGACTCCTGTCCCCTGTGCTCCAGCAAATTCATCAGCCGCTGTGTGCTCTGGCCAAATCCATCATTCCTAATGTAATCAGAGGGAGATAAAGAATACGAATCTCCTATGAATGCGTGATGTAGCAGATGACCTCTGTGCCTTCAGGATTTGAATATGGGGAAACTGGTTCATCTAATGGGACCAGTCACATCACTTCTATGAAGTGTTTTGTCACACTTATCTTGAAGTACTTCTTAAACTTCTTCTTTTGACCTGGTGCAGAAAATGCCTCGGTGTTTAACTACCTGACAGCATCTCCACTATTCCTGGCTTTTGATCCAGAACCGTTTTTCTCTGCAGACCACTCACCTTCCAGCTCCACCCCAGCTAGGCCTGCTGTCATCAAAATCAACCTCATTATTGCTACAGGTCTCTTGAATCTGCAGATGATGAGGAAAACCTGTCCCTGCTACAGCATGATCCAGACTGCTGAAGGGGGATCCATCTCACCAGGGCTCTAGCTCAAAGCCATTCTCCTTATGCTGGCTTTAGAGGTAATGGAGGTATTTCAGGTCTGTATTTCACCTTTTCTTCTTACAGCAGATGCTTGAGACAGGCTGGATGAGCAGATAAGGTAAATGACTGCCTTGACAGCACTAAGAATTTTTTTAAAAAGCATTGTATGAGTCAGGTCAACCATTATTCTATATCTCCAGTTAAGGTTGAGTAAAACAGTTTTTGGGGAAGAGCTGAAGGATATGGATGGTACAATTTATCTATGATAACTTTTTGGGTCTTAAGGCCACTGGTTTGGCTCTGGTTGGTACAGCTGAACTCTCCCTCTTGAACCATGTCTTCCAAGATGCTGAAGGGCCCTTGGAATTACTAACCTGTCAGCCATGCCAAGGCTTTTCTGGAAGGTAATGCTATTTTGTCTAAGCCAAAATTTTGTCAAGGACTAAGATTATAAAGGCACAGAAAACCTTTTCAGTGCTCAGACCTGTGTTCTGACTCTGTGTAACCTGTTACTACAGACAGACATGAAGAAAAGAATGGTTGGAAAGGTTTCAGAGGAAGATCTATAAAAAAGGCCTGAAGTTAAAAATAGATTCAGGTCATGCCATAGAGAAAGCATTTATTCATTCTACTGTAGAATGCCATCAGTGATGGACCAGCAGTGTGTAGGTGTCCTCTAAAATACACAGGGAAAGTGTTAGACTGCAATGGACACGTGATTCATCTTCTCATCTTCTCATCAATGTATTGCCTTTGGAGCCTGTTTGATGATGTCTCCACAGGGCCTGTGTTAAAATGTGCTGCATTTCCTCTGTGAGAAGCAATGCAAAATCACACCTCTCCACTTCTTCAGCTGCTTAGCTACCCACAACTACCCCCTTGCACACGTGCACACGTGTGTACACACATCTCCCCTTCCTGCCTGGATCTCAGGGCTGTTTTGAGTGTGCATGGCAGTTGTTGATGTGTTTCCTGGTCATGAGGAGGGACGACACTGCACACACCATATGTATTCCATATATGCGGAATATTCAGGCATGCTACACAATTGCTCTTTTGTCTGTGAAACATGCCTGCTGCTTCCCCAGAACCGAGCTGATACCCTCATTCATATTGATATTCCTGAGGTTGTCATGGGAAAACTCGTTTGTTTGGTTGAACCAGAGCAGCTGTGTGGTCCATCTTGGCTAACCAGTGTCTTCAGTGCTCAACCAGCACAACCTTGTTTCACGTTAACTGGTAATGGCTGGGCCAGCTGGCAATTATGATTTAGTCTAAATGGCCTTGTTACTTGTTATTTCCTTAAATTGAGCAGAAAGGCATCCTATGCATTGCGCATCCCCTCCTGGCAGGATGAGCTTCTTGCTCCAACCCACTGCCAGCAAAGCAGGTCTGATGCTGCAGTCCACGAAGTGAACAAAGACAGTGGGGGCTCAGGGGAGACGCTTTATGCAAGGATGAGAGCAGGCGCAGACACCGAGCTGCTTGGGGCGATGCATTATTAAATGCTATCTACTGATACGCTCCTTCTGTAGAAGCTGATTAATGACATCCCACTTTATAATTCCTAATCTTTTATCTCCACCTTGTTCCACAGATATAGCCAGCAGTACACGGTGCTAAGCACAGACCCGTGGCACTCATTAGATTGTGGCTGCTCCTCACAAGTGCCATCAGACGTGCAATTCCCGTCCCTGATTTTGCTAACGATGCTGGTTAACACGTTGCTGTGCCGCTGTTCAGGCAACCTAGACAACATGGTCCTGTCAGTCTCGAACTAGCTTATCTTTTACTTTTCATTTCCTTTGACACCCCCTCTGATAAGCTGGGAGATAAATACATGACAGACTCTGCAATGTATTCCCCAGGCACGAAAATCTTAACAGCAGCTCTGTAGAGGGGTTTCATCTAACGAGTGCTTCTTTTGACCTGTTTTCTATTCTGTTTAAGTGTTGCAGCTGCAGATCTTAAGGCATGTGTAAACCAGAAACACAATCTTGTTACGCTGCTTCCCATACCTCAGGAAGTGCCGTGTCTTTGTGTGAATGTGGATGTTTAATTCCAGCAGGTACAGGGTACAGGCAAGTCAAGCACATCCAGTTACTTAAGGTCCTGCTTTTAGCTTGGATCCTGTGATTAGAGGAGAGGAGTTACCCCGTCTAAGACAAAACTAACCAGAGAAATATTTTTCTGCTGGGTGGTGTCCTGGTTTAGGTCAGCAAGAGTTAATCAGGCACCAGGACACTTTTGTTGAAGACAGCTAAAACTGCCTTGGTTACTTCTTATCACAACCAGATGTGGATTTGGTGAGGAGGGAGAAAAGGGTTGGATTAGGGAATGTAGCATCTTGTTAGCAATTGTTATTGCTGGTGGTAATGGCGTGAGTCTTGTGTGACCAAAGACTCAAGGTCTGTCCCTTGTCCTGAGGCTGCACCTGATCCTGGGAGCTCCATGTTCACCACCAAACAATGGCCCTAAGAGCCACATCTACACAATTTTTGTCATTCCACCATTTCCCTGGGAAGTCTGTTCCAATGCCTGACCACCTTTTCAGTGAAGAAATTTTTCCCAGTATCTAGTCTAAACCTCCCCTGGCACAGCTTGAGGACATTTCCAATTGTCCTGAATTATTCCTTTCTGGGGCTGGCTGTCTCAGTACCAGCCAGGCTGTGGGTGGTTTTTTGGCAGGTTAGGAAGTGAGATTAATCCAGTAAGGAGGAAATGTAGTGGTGGCACTGGGGATGATCTTCTTCTTCTGGCCTGTGTAAAGCATCTCAGGTATTTCACTTCCATAGTGAGGCCAGAACAGCATTAACAGCAAAACTTAAGGGAAAATTGACAGCAAGTTGTTGTACAGCACAGCTACTACATGATGATCCCAGCAAACTATGGCCAAATGTACCACAGGCAGAGTAATAAACGGGCAGTGCCTGACACTTCGAGCTGAGAAAGTAAGAGGGTTTTTATTAACATATTACAGCGAGCGCTGGTTTGTGGACAGGCTGAGACGGAGATTAAAGGATCCCTACAGACAGCTCAGGGAGAAATACAGCTGCTTAAATCCAAATGTGTGGTCCTAACTGCCTCTGATAGCATTCTGCCATGCCAAGGGAAGGCTTTAACCCTTGTGTATCCCCCAACACGGAGAGGGGGGAGGATTAAAACTTTGATTCTTATGAAATTGAAATAGGTCACTTGTTGCTCATTCATTTGTTGCAATTAACATCTAATTTGGAGATACTTCCCCCTCGTGTAAGTCACTGTGTGGGCAGGCTGGGTGCCAAACAGAGGATTGTGGGTCCCACAGCTGGATTTCAGGGTGAAAAACCAGGTTCTGGAGCATTTCTTGCATCAGCTGAGGCACAGATATTCTCAGGCCTCTCTGTGATCTCAACATGCATCTCCTGAGTATAGACCTGATGTTTTCTTTTCCAGCTACAAAATGATAAAATGATAAACTACAAACATGTAAAACTATCTTTAGATTATTTCTGCTTTCTTTAAATTTTGTCTTTCTTAGCTGTTCAGCAATCTGATGCAGCAAAGCAGATGGATACTGGCATAAAGTCAGGAAATCCATCTGAAAATGGCCCAGTAAGAGTTAGTACAATGTTCATTTTTTCCTTGTATAACATTTATCTAAAAAGCTTATCTGTGGCTAAATGTTGCAGAGAAAATCAATAAGGATTCTCTCCATACAAATAGAAAAGGCAGCACCTTTCTGCTCAGATGATTAATATTTCAAGTGCAACAGTCCCATTTTTTTAATGTCATTATAAAGTACGTTATATTTTTATGATGTCTTTACTTTTGCAGAATAGAATAAAAACCTGCCTGATGCAGACTGTGGACAGTCTGGAACTACATACAACATAGGATGTAACAGATAATAAAAAATCATCATAAACAATTAGGAAATTACTATAGGTCTTGACATCTTTGGAATGCATTGTCATTTACTTAAAATTTGCTTATTTTATTCAGATGATCACACACACACTTTGCTCCTTTCAACTCCCTTTCCCAGAGAAAAAATGTTACTTTAAAGCAAACACAATATGTTTTTCTTATTTTTTTTAATTTCAGAGAGTTCTGTTGCCTCATGCAGCCGGAAGAGTTTAAGTGAATGGCAGTCCATGTTTTTAGGAGGGATTCTGCAAAATTTTTCCATCCTCTCCATTGAAATACCATTGTAACACTTTAAAGCATCAAATTGATCCAGACTCTAGGCACATATTAAGAGTGTACTGCATGCTTTTCCTTTTCAGGTTTCCAAAACATTTCTTTAAACTCTGAAAAAGAATTGAATCAAGGCTTAGAACATGGGAGAGGTGTAAAATCCGTCCACCCATCTTACAGCTCTCTGAGAGCTGCAATAATAATAGGAATATCCAGAAGCTTCATAATTAATAGTGATACCTTTCCAAAATGACATTAAATTTTCTATTTCTGCGCTAAAAGGGTATCATGACTGTTGGACATCAAATCCGGAGAAAGAACAAACCCAGTTCTGCCTGCCACAAGATTTTTCCAACTGCCATTGAGGGACATTCTTTTTGTAAGGGCAAGAGAGAGGACACTGAACTGCCCACATCACCATGTTCCTCTTAGACCATTGCACAAGTGAGACAGTTCTTGCAGTTAGAGAGGAACTTATTCCAAACTAATTTTTGGTCAGGCAGTTGGACAAGGTAAGTCTCTTTTAACTGAATTTATCCTATCCTATCCTATCCTATCCTATCCTATCCTATCCTATCCTATCCTAAATTGTGTACTTTTCCAGAGTGAACCAGGGCCCCATCATATGGGACATAATTCTGGCCCTGTCCCAGAGCAGCCAGCTCTCTGCAAGGAGCTCCATCGGGAGAAGGTGAGAAGGAGGAATGGGAAATAATCCCTTTCCACCAGCCCTCCCAGGGTATCTCCTTGTTTGCTCCTTGGATCCTTGCTGAAGGTAGGGAGGGTAGCAAGGATTTCCCCTTGAAAGGTGGAAGGAAGCAGGAGCAGGATGTGCTAGGAGGAATGGGTGCTCTGCCGTGGTGGTCCCAGTGATGATGGGAGCTATCAGGGACAAGGCAAACTGCCTTGCAATATGTTAGGAAGTGTATATTACAGCTTTCAAGTCTTTTACCTACACTTTCTGATTGCAACGTGGCCCTTTGGTATAGTCACTAAATATTTCTCATGCCCTAGAAACATCAATAACTGGGCCTCACATAAAACAGTAATTTTACAACACATGGAACAAATGTTTCCACACATTTCTGGAATATTTCCAGTGAGGGAGACTCCACACCCTCTCTGGACAACCTGTTCCAGTGCTCGGTCACTGCACAGTAAATAAATTCTGCCTCGTGTTCAGGTGGAACTTTCTGGGCATCAGTCCCTGCCCGTTCCTCTGGTGCCATTACTGGGCCCCTGGAGCCCTCCCTGCAGACAGGGACACACAGGGATGAGGGCCCCTCTCAGCTGTGTCCCCTCTCAAGGCTGAACAGCCCCAGCTCCCTCAGCCTTTCCTGGGCAGGGAGATGCTCCAGTCCTTTCTCCCTCTTTGTCACCCTGTGCTGGACCCACTCCAGAGGCTCCATGTTTCTCTTGTCCTGAGGAGCCCAGAACTGGACACAGCACTCCAGACGTGCCTCACTGGGTCTTCTTGCCCATTGGGCACACTCCTGGCTGATGTCATCCACCAGGACCCTGAGGTGCCAGAGGTGTCCCCAGCACAGGAGCATCACAGATGTGTGTGTTCGGCTGTGTGGATGTGCCATGTTTTAGTACTTTCATCTGAACCACACCTCCCTTGTTACTAAAGCCATCACAACATCGTCTCATTTGAGTGACTCACTGAAGAGAGTTTGTTTAGGCAAGATCAGTTCATCAATGATCCATGCTGATATGTAATACTCTACTGGTTACAAAATGACAGTTAAAAAATTTGTTCCTTTATCTTCCCGGAGATCTAAATTAGGCTTATTGACCTTTATTCCCTGGGTCAGATGTGTGATGATTGATTTTTACCTCATTACACAATTTCTTTCCTCTTATGAGTAACTGAGAAATGAGTTCTTGTGGTTTGGGTTACAGCAGAAGGGAACAGAAATCACTACAGGAAAGGCATTGAGGGACTGCAGTGTATCCAGGGAAGGGAACGGAGCTGGGGAAGAGTCTGATGAGAAGTGTCTGAGGGAGCTGGGGGTTTAGATTGGGGAAAAGGAGGCTCAGGGAGGACCTTCTTGCTCTTTACAACTCCCTCTTAAGAGGTTGTGGCCATGTGGGGGTCAGTATCTTCTCACAGGTAACAAACAATAGGACAAGAGGAAATGGCTTCAGGCTGTGCCAAGGGAGGTTTAGATTGGATATTGGCAAAAAGTTTCTTCACAGAAGGGGTTGTCAAGCATTGGAACAGACTGCCCAGGGAAGTGTTGGAGTCACCATTCCTGGAAGTGTTCAAGAAATATGCAGTTCTGGTTCTTAGGGACATGGTTTAGTGGTGGACCTGGCAGTTGTATGTAAATTTTTGGACTCGACGACCTTAGAGGTCTTTTCCAGCCTTAATGATTCTATGATTTCTTGACTTATTATTCATGGTAAAGGACTCTTTCACGAGTGAGGATAATGGTTCTACTCACTTCCTTATTGATAACAACACTGGATTAACTATTGCAATATAATCATTCTTAGCTTGGACGTATGCTAATTATTTCAGAGTGTAGTAAGTAATGTTCCAGCACTCACACCTATGCCCTGGCATTGCTTAATTTAATTTTAAAGTTGTCTCCATCTGAGATGGCAATGTGCCATGGAGGGGAAAAGTGGTGGAGATGAACGAGCTGAAAAACCAACCCAAAAAATAAGCACTTTGAGTTGTGAAATTGAACTTTTAACTTAATACTCATCTTTCACACTAGAAGAAATGCCACTGGAATGAATAAGCCAGAAATGTGTGATGAAATTATCCTGTGCCAAGGACTCTGGGACTTGAAATCTTAATTATGACAGCAGCTTCCTTACTAAAAGGGGACTGGAACATGAAACCTTTGTAAGGTGAGACTGGGATAATATTTAGCCCCACTGTTGACTGCACAGAAGAAGATGTGCTTCCCAAAGGTCACAGAGTGGGGATTGCAAGTTGCTTATGCTAATTGTTATTTCTCTCTGAAAGGGAGTCTGAGGGAAGGTTGCTTGCCTGACTTCTGCTTTTGCCTAGGAAATCTTCTCCCATAACCTGTTTCTGCTTGTGCTGCTAAATATTTAGGCTCCCTTTAACACATAATGCTAATAAAGTCACGACGTTGGTGAAGTTTAGAGAACTTTGCTTCATGGTAATAAGAAAGAATGGAAATTATGAAGAACTGGTCAGTGAAGAACGACTAATTTATGACTGATACAGCAAAAGAAGGTATTAAAAACATTTTGGAAGACATGTTTACTTGTCATTAAAAACAAAATTTCCAGACACAGGGACCTTCCCCTTTTTGACTATCTGTTATTGTGAATTAAGCCCTTTTCTCAGACAGTCCTTTTTCTTTACAAGGCAAGTTTGGTTACCTGTATTTAAGCGCAATCTTACACTATAAACAGGATTCTTAATTTAAATGAACTACACTGGGTTTGTTTTTTGGGGTATTTTTTGTGTTTCTTCATGACTGAGCATTTTACAGTAGAACATATGTCAGCAACAGATTCTAAACCAGAATAGATCTAGAGGAAACTGCTCTGCTCTCCTAATTTCTTTTAAGAATTACATAATTCAAACTATCCTGTTTATCTTCTGGTCCTGTTAACAGTACTACAGTTTAAAATTTCAATCAAGTTAAAAGTATTTAACCATGACCAAGCACTATCTGTCTATGCCAAGAACATAAAAAATATGTGGAACCACAGAACTTTAATAAATGTTTTGGGGAAAAAAAAGATGAGAAACGCTAATAATTAAATATATCTGGCAACCAAACAACACATTTAAATGAATATCTCTATCATGTTCTGGACCATATATAAATAGAATATATGCATCATCATACAGATTTTTCTTGTGTGAGTCACTGGACTGAAGTCAGTCCTTCTGCACATGTGGGAGAGGCAGGATGGAATCAGTGTTTGTGGAAGAATTCATTAAGGAGATGGACGTCCAGGAAGGTAGAAGCTGGGCCTGTTATTTTATTTCAGTTTTGCATTGGCAGGAGCAGGGCAGTGGACTTGATGAAGCTCTGGGTACATCCTGGACACTTTGCCAGGAGTGTTGGAAAAAAGCATCTTAAAACTTTCAAGGGTTGGCTGAAAACAATTTGAAACACAAAATTAATCATGAGTGGGAAGTGAAAACCCATAGACTGTTCTTTCAGAATAATTTTTCATCAACATTATTTTCTCTCTAATGTTTTCCTTGCCATTTACTCCCCAGCAGCATCCAAACCCTTTGAACACACACAAAGTATGTGGCTCTCTCAAGGAGATTTCTCACTTACTCATAAAGGTGTTTTAAAGCTTTCTTTCTTTATGCTACAGCCTGTGCTGAGAGTTTGGTTAGTTCCATAATAGAAGATAGGAATTAAATCTCACATCGTGAAACTCAGCCCATGTGTTTTTATTTCTCATTAGAATTCTAAACACTCAGGTTTGCCACTTGCTCTTACCAAGTGTGTTGCTACTTTCATTTGATCTGCCATCATTGTTCAAAGGATGAAGAAGAAAAAAAAAGGTAAAGAAGTCCACTCCTTCCCTGGAATTTCCTAGATTCAAGGATGAGATTTATCTCTCCTGGGCATGGAAAAGCATTATCTCACATAGGTAGAGCAGCCAGCATGGTGAAACGTGATTCTCTGATAGTGCTTTTGGCCTAGCATTTCAGCAAATAAGTTTTTAAAAATCAATTTGCATAAATTAATTGCTGTTTAGGGTTTCTTTTAAGCATCAACTTTACCCAGGTCCCAATTAAAATGCTTAGAACTTACTGCATAATCCATCCTCACAGGCATTGGGGCAATCCCCACAGGGCTCTCCTTCCTTGTAGGGTGTCTTCATTGAATTTATTAGGTTTCCCCTGGAACATAAATGTTACCATCATCAGTTATGAAGTCGCTACACCATATCTGAGAGGAACATTTAATTATAAAGATGTTTACATTTACACCCAGTTACTTATGTAACTTACTTTTGCATTTCTACTTGGTTATATGTCAATCAGTTTTTACATATGTGTTGGGTTTGTTTGGATATGTTTTGGCAGTGGGCAGAGGGGGAGGAATTTGCAGGGGTGGCTTTTGTGAGAAGACAGCAGAGGCTGTCTCTTTTCCAGACAGGGCCAGTGTTGGCCAGCTCCAGGCTGGACCCGTGTGATGGTGACAGTGGCTCTGTGATAACACATTCAGGCAAGGTAAACACTACTGGGCAGCAGCAACCAGAAGAAAGGAGTGAGAATGTGTGAGAGAAATCACTCTGCAGCCAGCCAGGTCAGTGCAGAAGGAGAGGCAGGCACCGGAGCTGAGATTCCCTGGTACAGCCCACGGACGTCCATGGGGATGCAAAGATCCACCTGCAGCCCATGGAGGACTCCACACTGCAGCAGGAGGATGCCTGAAGGAGGCTGTGATCCCATGGGAAGCCCTCACTGGATCAGGCTCCTGACTGGACCTGTGACCCTGTGGGGTCACACACGTTGCAGCAGTCCATTCCTGAAGGAATGGAAGCATCAGAGGAATCCATGCTGGAGCAGTTTAGGAAGAACTGCAGCCTGTGGGAAGGACCCACACTGAAGTTCACGGAGGACTGTCTCCAGTGAGAAGGACCTCACAATGGGGTGGGGGAAGAGCACGGGGAGGAGGAGTGGCAGAAATGGCGTGTGATGAACTGACCAGAGCCCCCAGTCCCATCCCATTGTGCTGCCGAGGGGGAGGAGGTAGAGAAAATCAAGAGTCAAGTTGAGCTTGGGAAGAAGGCGGGGACTGGTAGAAAGTACTTTAGGTTTGGTTTTAGTTCTTATTATCCTCGTCTGATTTGATTAGTAATAAATTAAGTTAATTTCCCCAAGATGAGTCTCTTTTTTCATGACAGTAACTGATGAGTGAAGTCCCCACACTTCATCCTGACCCATGAACTTTTTGTCATATTTTTTAATTACCCCATCCTGTTGAGGAGAAGAGTCAGAGAGGCTGGGTGAGCTACTGATGGTCAGTCAAGGTCAACCCACAACAAGATATTGTGAATGTGAAAATTAATTTTAGGCAGTATTTGAAATCATCACTTTACCTTAACATTCCTGTTAATGTTTTTTGGTACTAAATATAGTCTTCACTATACTGTACATATTGATCTGCCTTTCTGATCTGAGATTCCAAGTAGAATGTGGAAAATATTTATTTATAATTATCTATTATGAAAATTGGAATTTTTAGGCAAGTGACGTTTAATCTGAAAATCACTGTCCCTTTTATGTATTTTTTGCTTTTGTTTGTTTGACAACTCTTTTCATGAGTGTGTTTCTGTCTTTTCATATTCCTAATACAGTCTTTAGACCTGTTCCTCAGCTATTGGTGATGTGCCTCAGCATAAATTTTACCAACTCCTGACTAATTTTGCTAACGCAATAAGTACCAAAATCAGAATCAATACGTACGCGGGGCAGTACTGGCAGACATAAAAGTAACTGTATGTAGTGTTGCTGCAGAAAGCGAAACCACATCCAATTTTATAAGAATTGTGCCAAACCATCTGTAGGTATAAGAATAAAAATCATGGGAGTATGAAAAATATACATTTGAAAATCATTTAAATACAATATGCATAACAGAAATGTTTGCAATGACGTTAAGTCACTTTATTTACCTTTTATAGTAAAATATGAGCCCCATTTTATTGAAAACCTGCTTTCACCCCTATTCGACCAAAGAATACTGGGGATATAACAATAATAATTCAAGACATGAATATAAAACCCTTGGTTTTGTATTTATGTCTTCATTCAATGGAAACTGTTGATGGAGGAATGATGACGTAAAATTTTGTATCCTGTGTTTTGTGCAGGTACCATTGAAGCTTAGGATAAGCTGTTGTCCAACTCCTCTGAGTCAAAGGAACTTTGTAGACTGCAACAGACCTATTTATACTTCATTGCTGATACTTTAATAACCCTGTTTTTCCAGCATCTGGGCAATTTTCAGATGTTACACAAACAAATAAGTTGTTACTTCCTGAAGTCTTGAAATACCAATGTCTTTACTCTTTATTCCTACATGCACTATTATTTTCATTTTAATTTTGTTACTTTGCCTATTATTTTCATTCTAATTCTGTTCCTTTGGAAGTTTTCATCTTATTTTGTCAAAGTAACTCTCATATCTCCATTTTAATTATTTCCTTTAAAGACAAGAGGGTAAAACTTGCTTAGCTAACATTTATTTGTTCAGCCTGAAATATAAATAGATATTAAAAAATCCATCTACCTGAGTGTAATGGCCAAACACAGCACCTTTTGTCTTTGCTCCAGTTCCATATTTGAAATTTTTCTCCTCATCGTACCAGGCCTGAAGGACATCTGACCATGAGAATGGGGCAGAGGACATGAAGAGATTTTCACCACATAGTACATCTGAAAAGAGAATGGTGCTGAGAAATGCATGAAGAATCACATGTGAGGGGAAAAAACCAAACCAAAGCAAACCAGCAAAAGGTGGGATGATTTCCATAGAAATTCTCATCCTAAATGGGGCAGCAGGATGTTGTTTTTTTCCAGCTGAGTGACATCACCGTTTGTAAATACTGAAGCTCTCACTTGACCAGTTTGCAGCCTGACCTGTTTGGCTGGTGGCTGGTTGTTGGCAGACCTTCTGCATGACTGTAGGAACACCCGCACAGGTGCATCACAGGTTCATGGCTGTAATTTTGCTATTTGGAAGTTGCCAACCTAGTCATTACCCACGTTGCAGCCCAGTAATCTTGGGAAAATCCCAATAATCCAAATTTTATTCCTGGTACACAAGAAAGTGTCTACACTGCCTTTATCTACTGTTTTAATTCACATATAACCTCACTGCACTGGTCGTCAAATGGGATTCACTCTGGCACAAAAAAGAGAATTTAGATTTTAGGAAAAAGTACGGATGGGAGCATCTAAACCTTAGATGTGTTGTGGGCAGAAGTCAATCAACAGCACACTTGGCTATAACAGGGTACAGCTTTAACTTCAGTGTCCAGTGACTGAGAAGTGTTAATCTGAACCTCAAACACAGCTCTAGGCTGCAATTTGCCAGTGGATTAAAAAACTCTAAGTCTGGTCTGAGAAACTATGCTTAGCACCTCCAGCCAGTTTTAGACCTTCACCCTTTGCCCCTTTCTTCCCAGAAGTTTCAAAGCAGTACATGCAAACTGGTTTATGCCCTTAACTGGGTCCAGATTCTCTTCTTTCTGATGGATATTTTAGGAGAATATGCTTTATCGCTATGATTTGTTTTTTCATCTACTGTAGAAAATGGGATATACCTATGTAAAATGATGGAATTGGGAAGAGAATGGGATTGAACTTTTCTCACTCACTGGGCAGATTTCTACCTAGAAATTTCCCTTTGTCCCATGGCCAAAAAAATCAAAATGGAATATAAATTGCATACCATTTCCCCCCAACAAGCAAACCCCCAAACCTGTCACATCAATAACATGCGTGATGTTCAGTTCCGCTCATGCTTCACTTACTGGTTCTCCTCAGATTAGGAGGACTGTGCCTTAAGGTACATTGGTTGGCCCAATTTTGGGCATTCTCTGCAGCTGGAGGACACCATTCCTTAACAAGAAAAGAGAATATCTGTCACATACCTATGAATAACCCCTCATAAAGGAACAACATTTAGACATTACATTTAAAATAAGAAAAAAGACAAATGCAAAATCCTTTTCATCCCATGTTTTGAGGGGAGAGGTAGGTAGGAGCAAAGTTACTGTGCACCAAGGGAACAGAAACTGTGAAGCCTGATGAAGAATGCATCAGAAAGAAATTAGTTATGCTATGGATCTTTCTTCTCCTTTTAATTTTCCTTCAAAAGAAAGAGACATTACTGCTCACACACCACCAAATTTTCCAGTTTTTCTCTTCCGCCTGCCCAGCTGTATGTTTCTCTTGGTTCTGGCTGTGCTGAATCCTTAGGAAAGGTCTGCAGAAGGAATTTGTGGCTAAATAAAATAATGTGACCCTGCATACAGTCCTGTATCTCTCATAGAGTCCATCACTCATTAAAAATAGATTTACAGCACACAACTTACCATCTTCATCATGTTGCTGGCAGTTGGTTTTACTTCTCTCCTGAGGGCATTATGTCTGTCAACAATCAGCTTTTGCTGCTCTGCTCTGCTGCTTGACAGAGCACTGAGAGCTTCAGGTTCCTAAATTGAAAAAAAATTTTGTATTTCTGTTTTATTTGAATGTAACTAAATCCTGCATCATGTGTAGGAAATATTAAAATACCAAAATTTTACTATCAACCAAGGAGATAATCCTTGTGAAGGAGGAAGAACTGTGGCCTGCTTTGTCTCCTTAGTATCTCTAGGGGTGCTTCCATGTGGAGCAGCATTTCAGTGGTTCCACAGTGTAGAGCTTAGCAATAATTACACTGATTCCTGTATTGTATCTTCCAGCCCTCTGTGGAGGACTGAGGTATTCTGGAATGCCTCTGTGCCTGTAGACTCCTGCATTTAGGCAACAGAATCAGACTTATTTACTAATACTATAATTTCCTAAGGAGATGTTGCAGAAAGAGGATCTAAAAATCAGCTGAATGCATGAATTATGTTTATGATGTGTTTCTCTTCTGCTTTATTTTAAATATCCCTATCAATGTTCTTCTATTGAAGAAATCTGTTGTTTAATCACAGGATCTTCACAGGCCTCTTGTGGTACTTCATTAGAGCATCCCACAGAACAGAAAATGTCTATACCTTTCATGCCACACATTTTCTTCCATTTCTATCATAACTGATAAAATTTCTCTTGCTTTTCATGTGTTCTCTAATTAAAAAATAGCCATGTGAGGAACTCAGCCTCCTCTTTACATCCACTCTCAACCAGTCTAGACTGCAGCATGGAGAGGATAAATTGAAGAATTAGGGGGAAATGCAGTCAAGCCATTGGTCACATCCAGTGTTTCTGAAGCAGAAGTAGCAAACTACAAATTTCAGACTAAGTTTGGGTTGGGAGGAACCACTCTATGTCTGCATCCAGGGTGTTAATTTAGCTGTTTGCAGGAAATCAGGGATACGGGCTGAGCGGATGGGACTGTGAGCAAAGGGAGAGACAATACCTCAGGACCTGTAGGATGAGAAGGGAAGAGAGGTACGTAAATGGTATCTGTAAACCTGTGTGGAATTAATGGGAAGAGTGCTGGATCTTTGAGAGGTCCAGATTACTGGATTTGTGTATGGAAACTTCTGGAAAATATAGTTATCTCTGACCCAACTCATAAGTAACGCTGAATCTTCAGATGTGTTTTGTGCAAATGTGGAAACAGACAACTGCTTTGAAATGAAGCAGACTTCAAGGATAAATGCTTTCCAGATCCTAAATATCTCATAAGAATCTTCCTGCATATGTCTGGTGTGCACAGGAAAACCCATATTCAGTCGGTCTACAAGTGCCTCAGGACCCACCCAAATTTTCCAAATAAGAAATATGTATTCTACCTGTCCGGTGGATGGAGGCAGCACAGCTGTGAGACACAGGAGCATCACTGGCAGAATCATCTCTGAAAAGGTGAGAATGAGGAATTAATTTTTTTTTTTACACAGCTTTCATTTCTGTGAATACATAAATATATCTTTCTCCTGTGTGTTTGCTGGCTTTTGCTCAAGTTCCTTCCTTCCTTCCTTCCTTCCTTCCTTCCTTCCTTCCTTCCTTCCTTCCCATCCATTTTTAGAACTAAAATAATAATTTTAATTCCCCCTCTTTATTTCCAAATTTCTATGAATCAACTGCTTTTTACATCTCGTACTTCCTGCTGGAATATCTCCACAGGTATTCATAGGTATTTTTGCTGCCCTTCCCTCAGGAAGCCTATTGCTTGTTTCCAAACTGTGGAATGGGATGGGATGCTGCTCTTAGCTTGTTTCCATGTCTAGGTTGGTCTGAAGATTCCCTGCCTCTCATTGCCTGCTTTGACTGGAGTGCTTTAGTTGAAAGGGGAATTAGACACTGAGTGCATGTGATCTCTACAGTCGGGTGTAGGAGTCAGGATTCAAAACCCATTCAAAGCTTGATGACCGGCACTGTGAAATCGTGCATGTGAGCTGGGGCAGAACTGGGAAAGGCCTGTTTCAGGAAGCTTTTTTTGTTTTTATCCATTTTAATGAAAATCTTGATTATATTACAAATAATAAGAAATTACAAGAGAAATTAGTGTCTTTTCTAATGTGATTCTTGGTGTTTCATATGCAGGGCCGGGAGTAGGACTTTGATGATCCTTGTGGGTCCCATCCAACTCAGGTTATTCTACAAATATCTGATTCTAATTGAAGAAGCATCCACCAGACCTTGGACTCGAAGGCTCCCCTTGCCTGGGAGGCTCAAATCACGACTCCAGTGACCCAGGAGGTCACTGCAAAGTTCAGGTATCTGCAGTCAGTCACACGAGTTACATTCACCTTGTTTCTGCTCAGCTACCTCGGGCAGGCCAGCAGGTGACTAGAGTGGAATTTACTTGTTCTGGCAATTTTCCCAGCCTCCCACTCCAAGGGAATTTATGGGCATGTTACCACAGAGGTATATTATTAGCTTAACTTGTTTGGTTTTAAGGGGCTGCTAGTTTTAAATTATTCTTGGGGAGAGGCCAGTAGAGTTCACTGATCCTTTCATAATCAGCAAAGCCCCTTTACCTCGAGGCAGTTCATATAAAACACGAGGTGCTCTGGAGAACACTGGTGCTTGTGGAGAACACGTGGTTAAGAAAAACTATTCTTTTCCAGGTGTTACAGGAAGGCCCCAGTTCTACACCAGCTTCTTACGTTGCACTGGGGGTGACCCACGGTGCCCAGCCTTAGGCAGGGATGCTGCTCCAGCTCTGCTGAACAACAAAGCCCGTGGACTGTGACTATGGGCAGCTGCAGCTCAGAGGCCAAAAAACCGGAAAGACTGGTCACATCTGTCCAATTAGACTCTCACAGCCTTCAAAACAGGGTGGCTTATTCCAAACACTTGTAGTTGAGGGAAGAGCTAGTTGATCCAGGGGAAAGCATACGTATATGTAACAGAATAAGTCATTGATCGCCTGTTCTTAGTATTGCTTTATGTCCCCTACTTTTAATTTTGACATCACCTCTGCCTCCTTGAAGTGCTTTAGAATCACAGGACTTTTTTCTTATTAACTTTTCTAATGCTTATTTCTCAGAGCCATTACAAAACTTTGCACTTTATCTGACCTAGGTGTTTAGCAACAAAAGGTTATACTCCCAATATCATGAAAAAAATATTGTTTTCACTTAATTTCTAAATAGAAAGTAAATAGAATTGGGGTTATTTTAGCTGTACTCAAGTAACAAGCAAAAATATGTCTTTTGAGTGCAAAATATGATGAGATGCAAATAGAAAACAACCCTTTTTGCACATAAAATATTTTTTAAAGGAAAAAAATACTTCCCTGAAATTGTGAAGCTTTCTATTTTGCAAACCAAGCTGAAGAAGCTAACTTAGAGACATGGGCAAAGTATTCATTCACTGTACTATTTTCTATGAATTAACTTACAATTAAATATAATTGGTAATTTAATACATGATACAAGTTTCAAAATGCCATTGGAATGCTTTTTAAGACCCAGTGGGTTTCCCGCTCCAAGATATTAACATACTTTTGGCAATCCCACTGATTTCAACCAAATGCTTACAGTTTATGAGATGTAAATTTAATTGCTCTGCATTAATTTCTAGGCACCGGTCCTAAAATCAGTCTCTCTCTCCCCCTCCCCTGTTCCCCCTCAATCAAACATAAATCAGGACACGTGCCAAGTCTTACTGACTTTCCTGCAGATCCATCTGTATACCGGGATCTGCCACTGAAAGATGGTGCTTTAGCATCCCTAGTTTGTATGAGTTTGCCAAACTCATGTGAATATGTTTTTCCCATCTCTCCTTCTAAAAAAAAAGAAATAAAAAAAGTGTGTCCAAAATTATTCATTTAATTGAGTAACCATTACAAAAAGGTCCCAATTATTTTTCATTATCCTTGAAAAAGACCTGAAATAGAATAATGTCTCTGTCATTGCACTTGTACAGCATCATTGCACTTGCACAGCCACTTTGCAGCAGAGGAGTCAATTAAACAAGGTGGTAATTTCCCCACTCTGAAAATAGGTGGTGATAGAAACATGAACCAATAGAACTTACTGAGCTGAATATATATCCCATTCAATGTGTTTTACTGTCTCTCTGTCCCCTTCTCTAGGAGCATATAATTTATTAAGATGCTGCTTTCTTGATATAGGTGCCTTTTCTTGTGTTTTTTATTGTTCATCCATTTTCTCTACCTTTTTGTTTTAGCTTGTGTTACACTATTACCTATATAATCCTTATTTTTCACTGAATAAGATCCTCTTCTGTGACTGTCCTAAATTTTCAAGAAGTCTTCTGATAGGTTGAATTTTAATACATGAAAAAAATCACAATAATTTAAGCCAACGAATCAAGGTGAATCTTACCTTTTGTTTCCATGAAGATCAGAAGTTTCTTCTGTCCTTCGTCAGGTAGTTGTGGGATTGGCTGGAATTCTTCACTGGAGGGTGATTTATAGTTCTCCTGTTTCCTGATAGGACAAGGTGATTCAGCGTCACAGGTATTACAAAATTCAGGTAGTGGCCAGATAGAACAGCGTATTTTTCAAGCACAAATTCATCCAAAAAGGAGATTGTTTCCTTGTGTTCCATTTTAATTTCCTCTTACTTCTTGCACTGGAAGAGATGGAATACTCTGAAATGATTTTTGGATGTATTACACCTTAAATGTGAAAGTTGTAGTCAATGGGATCACTGGGTATAACGCTCTCTGCTAATGATTGACACATCCAGTTGTAGTAACATTTGATCCTAATCTCCAGCAATGCAAATAAACTCAGCTGGCTACTGAGTTTATTATTGTTATTATTATTATTTTTATTATTATTATTATTATTTAACAATGCCTCCAGACAGACATTGTTGTAACCAAGATGGAATCTTGCCCATTGATTTTTCCATGGGAGTTTAAAAAGTCTTGGGCCAGGTTCCTGTCCATGCCCTGGCTTCTCTACGTCAGTCCTATAGTGTAAAAACCAAACAAGGAGACAAGGATGTTTCTTTAATTTATAATTTTAATGAATATTGGATAAAGAGTAAAAGATTACAATGCACTCTAACACTAAAACACATATTTGTTTTGGCATTTCCGGGTACATGGGGTAAGATGGGATGGAACACTGCCAGATCAGAAGGACATTTGTGTGTGCACTGACTGCTTCTGTCCACATTCAATCTCTAGTAATTGTTGACCAGACCAGCTGTCATTGTCTGCTTTTATATCAAATGTTGCCATTTTTCTATTTAAATTCAGATGTCCTCTCCTCACAGTCACTCAGCTCCTCCCTGAGTCCTTATGTTGTGCCTTCAGAACAGGCCTTTGCTTTTCCACACCTGGAAAAGCAGCACCTTGGCTCTGCCAGATGAAATGACAGTGGGGTGGTTGGATGGTTTGTAATTATGTGGAGAGGAACACACCTTCAGCAAGTCTGGGGTTCACACCAAACTGCAGGGAGCAGTCCATATGCTGGATAAAAAGGCTGTCATTCAGATAAGTCTCAAAAAGCTGGAGACATGATTTGACAGAAAAGATCTGAAAGCAAACGACTGAGAGATATCAATTGTCTCAGGAACAGCTCTACGAAATACATTAGGGGTTGGTCTTGGCCATAGAATGGTTTGGGTTGGAAGGGACCTTAGAGATCATTTACTTCCAACCCTCTTGGCATGGGCAGGGGTGATCTGAGAGGTCTTTTCCAATGTAAATGGTTCTAGGAGAAGTTGCACAAGAGTCATCATGAACGACGAACTGCATTAGACACTGCATAGTGCACATGCTGAAAACAGTGATTAAACCCGCTTTTGAGCAATTCTGAAATGATGCTGAGACTGCTGTGTCCAGTTTTAGAGGCCCCAGTATTAGAAAGGCATTAAAAAAGTGGAGTAAGCCCAGCAAAGGACTACTGTGTTGGAAAGGGAGAAGGCAGAGATTGACTCTTTTACAACACAAGACGTGAGGTTGAACATGGTGTTGGACCAGATGTGTCCAGAGATCCTGTGCAACCAAAACTGTTCTAAGGTTGTGTGATTTTTATGTTGTTTACACTGGAGAGGGACAAAGTGAGACTTGTCTTATTTTATTTGTTGACAGATATGACAGTTCAACACATTACAGTGGGAACCTCTAATTGCTGTATGAGAAAACAAGTGTTATTAACATAATCATTATAACCATTACTAATGAAAAGGTTCTATGCAGGTGATCAGTGAGCAATGGATCATACTGTATCCTATTATGCTTGTCAGTCATCTCCCTGCCTGATTTACACTGAGACCTCGTGAATCACCTCCCTACTCAAGTGTAAGAGCTGCCTATAAATCCGAGAGATGATTCAGAGCAACAACCTATCCCCTGATAACATTTCTGTGAATATTCTGTCATGCCACTTCGTAAGTTGTTCCCATAATTTATTTCCATAGAATCACAGAACATCTCAGGTTGGAAGGGACCTCAAAAGACCATTTCTCCAGCCTGCTGAGGTCCCTCTGAACGGCAGCACAAGCACCTGGTGTAGGAGCCCCTCCTTTCAGGTTTGCATCACCTGCAAACTGGCTGATTACGTAACCCTCACTTCTCTAGCAAGTCCCATTCAGTCTCAGGCATTTATAGTGACTCTTTAGGCCTGGCACTGCTAATAAGAATACAATTCCTTATCTTTCTTTAAATTTTCATGCCATGTCCATCTCATCAGTCATAAGCTACTTGTTTCCAGTTTTCAGGTATGTAGAGCCCCTCTATGTCTCCTGACATTCATCTTTCAGCCACCCTTCAGATTCTGACCATGACTCCTTTAGCATCTGGTGATGACTTTAACCTGTTAATTGGTATATTTTCAGCATCTTTAGTTTTGTTATGGGAAAGTGATCAATAAACATTTGCAGTTTCTTTTGGATTTTCTTTGTTTTGATGCCTACAATATATTTCAGTGCAGTAAGCTAGATCTAGTCTGTGTATGTTGTCTTATAAATAGGTCAAACTCATTATACTTTGCCCTTATTTTCTTTATTTACTGTTCCTATTTATCCGTACCTCTCTTTTATTCTGTATCTAGCTATACAATATCTAGGAGGAAAAGAATCTGCTCATTCTTATTTCTACAGCATATTCTAAGATAGTTTCTTAGCACAGAGCAGGGCCCCAGAGCCTATCACAGCAAGAACAAAAAACAGCAATAAACTATATAAAGAATTTAGATTCCTCTCAGCTATTTTTAGATATACAAATGATAAATATGTGACACAATATAGGTGTCTAGAGTCTCTCAATAGACAAGAAAGCAAGAGGCACCTTTCTATTTTCCAATCTTAGACCCCTACTTTCAGTAAATTACCTTCCGAAAGTATTGTTCTGTTCTTGTTGGCCGCACAGTGACTCTGACTTAAAATGCATGTCACAAAAGCTTCCAAAACTCCACTCTGCCAAATTATTTTTTTATGTGGCAGTCTCCAGATATCTAGATTCTCTTGGTATTTTTCTACTTCATGGTCGAAGAGAGAGAATTAGAGGTAGAAAAAATTAGCTTTTTTCCAGTGGAGGAAAAAATAATTGTTATCATAGATTAGGATTAAGCTAAACTAAATTTATCAATCTAAAAATTATTTTCATGTCTTTAAAGTGGTGGGTAACCTCCAGGTTCACCTTACTTAGGGAGCAACCTTGGGTGACATCCTTGTTCACTGAATAAAGCAAACACCTGAATTAGAGATGTCAAAACATTTGAGATATTTCACCTTCACAACCCCATATCCCTTTCTGTTCCTCAGTCCTGCATTAAAAATAGGTGGGATTTCATTTTCTGTCCACCACAAACGGAAAACCCAGATGCTCAGTTGGAGCTCCATTCCTGTTACACAAATGAAATGGTCAATAAATGTATTGCTCTTAAAGACCTTCTTGGCAGTTTTCCCACTGGAATTTGAGATATAATCAGCCACATTCTTTTCCCATATTCCATATGATACAAATTTTCTCAATTATTAGAGCATATCATTTTTTTATTAGCCTGAACAAAAGTGTGGGGTTTTTTCTGTGTATCATCTGCATTTATCTCAGGGAGGTAATTCAGTGCAGCCTCAGATTACATGGCTTGATAAATACTTTGAGTGCATTACGGAGATTCCAAGCTATATTAATAATCCTAAAAGAAACATAATGCCTCGGCTTTTATTTCTACCTCAGTTTTGTGTTTCCCAGGGCTTTCATTCTACAAGTAAACTGATGGAAATGCTGTGACATCAGCGCAGCCTTTGGGAAACAGCAGCCTGAAGGCTCCAGTGTGTATCTCTAGGAACAGACAGATTGCAAAGTCAATCACTGAGGTTTGGTACTTCCATCCTAAAAACTGCACTGGTTCTTTCAAGAGCCAATGGCACTTTCATCCCTAACTTCAGCTGAGGGCACAAACCGCAGCTCTTCCCAGAGCCAGTAACTCTAAGCCAGCAGGACTCTGAAGAAGGTTAATTTATTTAGTATTTTCAGACTTCTGCCATAGCAAATGCATTTAGCAACAGTGCATTTATTTAGAAGGATTCTGTTTCAAGGATCTACTCAACCAGGCAATCACAAGAGGAATTCAGCTAAAAATGAAATTAAATTTGCATAATTTATCTGAAAGAAGTGTCTCTGTGTTTAGGGTGAGATGTTGTTTGCCACTATCTTAGCAGTATAGCAAGGCTGTGTAACATCCTTATACCATACCACACTTTTCTATAATGTCTCCTTTAGATCTTTGTACAGTTAATTCCCAGCATGCCTGCTGTTACCAATTCTGATTTTAAAATGTCAAGAAGAAAATGTTAGATGTCATGGAAGGCAAAGTTTATGATAAGCATTTCGTGCCTGGGAAAAAAAAAAGATAGAACAGAAGCATTCTGTGGATTTTTATAAATGTCTGATATATATTTCATACCCTTTTTTAAACATGGATCATTGAAGTATGCCCATGGAAAAGTTCCAAAATTCAGTTTCATCACTGATTGCTGCGCTGGACTAATGGAGCCCTTGTTTCTCTTCTTTCTAAGGTGATTTTTCAGGTTCTTAGCCTGGTCAAACCCCGAGGTAGTCTAAAACAAGAGTCTTCACAGGAGCAGCAGTGTCTTGTATTTAAGATTAGTAATGTACTTTGTAAAGAAAATAGACTTAGATTTTAAAAATTTACTCTGTTAAGGTACCTAAGTGGCAGAAAAGGCAAGCTGTATTTCTGTTTTTCTGTATCTCTGCATGTGTTTATTTAACTCTCCTTGGCTTAGAGTAGAAAATGCACTGGACAAGGAAAGTTTTGTTCACAGTGCAAATCCGTGCTGCTCCAGTACTTGTAGTTCCCCAAGCACTGAACACATTTGGGTCCTCCTTAGTGGCAGTGCAGAATTACACCTCGTGGCCTGCCAAAGGAAGGGAAACTCCCAAAATCTTTTTGAAGTGCCTCCCACAAGAAGGCTTTGTCTTGACACCATGCACAGGAAATTTTCAAGCACAAATTTTCCTCTTTTGTAGAGCTTAATAATTATTTCTATGGATAATGTGCTTCCAGTTTTATTGAGAAAACCCAAAATATTTGGGAGTAATTTGCTTTTCTTCTACAGTTTAAAATCATATCATGCTATCAAGTACCTGGGTGTAATTCCATATGGTTTCTGAAGTAATATTGTCTGCATCATCATGCTAAATCCTATGCATATAAAGGTAATAAAAGATAAACCTTTTTTGTCAGGTATTCTATGTTAATAGACACAAAAAGTGCAAGAAACTTGATCTATCAACCTACACATCTAAAGAACTTCTGTGTCAAAATTAAGTTGTGATTACAGTATAAGGAAGAAATATAGATAATTCTACCAAATTGTGCATTTTGATTCTCTTTAAGAAGTAAGTATCTGCAGTCTACACAACATTATATCTGTGGCCATATCTGCATTGACAGTTTATACACCCACATCCCCTCTGAATCCACTTAAAAGCAAATTTTACCAGGAAAGTTGATAAAAGGTTCTGAAGAAAGGAATGTTGCAAAGACCATCAAGACCACAATGGAATTAATTTAAATAACCACAGACATCTACATTTGAGGAAGATTCCTTTCACAGACTTTGAAGATTAACAGGTATCTCTGGGATATGTTTCATTTGATCCCAAAGTTAACATCTAAACAAAAAACATATGTTGTCCTAGAAGTACTTGTAATAATAATATTGTTATTGAATGACTGTATTAAAGTTTTGTATAGTTTTAATTCTTTTTATTTTAATTATTTGTATTTAACTTATTAATGAAAAGGATGCTAAAAGCTCACCTTGTTGGGCTAAAAGTGTAGCAGAAGCTGAGGAAATTTTGGTGAAGGAAGGGAATAACTCATGAACATTCCTGGAGAATTAATCTTTTCTGTTCTTCTCTTCACAGAGAAATTCTGTAGCTCCACTCTGGTTTGTGTGGTTTCTCATGCTGGAGAAAGACACACTTTTAAAGACAGACTGAAAAAAGGTAGAATTCAGTCAGAGCAAGGAGAAGAGAATACTAAATGCTAAATTGTGGAAGAGAAGGCAAACTCTGTTATTAGATAAAAGCTGAATTTGTGGAGATGAACAGCGGCCCCTTGGTGTTCATCAGAAAGAAAAATAAGAGGGAACAGAGAGGTGGAGAGAAGTGTAAAAGTTAAGCATTGTCAGGAGGAAACTCTGATTATTATCTCTCTGTCAAGCACTCCCAAGGTTTCTAAAAATTTCAGTGGTAAAAATATTTCTGGACATATTTGATAAGCATCGATGGATGTGCCCATGCAAGTAATCTCAGAAAAGGGGAAGTAATGTTGATTACAGGATGAGATGGAAAGAAATAAAAATAAAAGAGTTGCTTGTCACATCCAGGAAGGTTGTGGCTCAGTCACAGAAGGAACTCAACTTCTGCACACAAAGCCAGGATTTCCTTTCACCTTCTCTTAAAAATAATTTCATTATGGGGATCTGCATGATGCAGATCTCAACCCGTATGCTGAACATCCACCAGAAGGGTGTGAGCATCCTCTCTGGATATGTGCTCAGCATCAAGTGTACAGAAAGCTGAACAAGCTTGGATTATTTGCGAGAATCACAGAATCACAGAATTGATGTGATTTAAGTTGGAAAAGACCCCTCAAATCATCGACCAGCACTGCCAAGGCTACCACTAAACCATGGCCCTCAGTGCCACACCTACACTTCTTTTAAATACCTCTAGGGATGGTGACCCCACAGCTTCTCTGGGCAGCCTGTTCCAATGCCTGACCACCCTTTCAATGAAGAAGTTTGTCCTAATAGCCAGCCTTAACCTCTCCTGGCACTACTTGAAACCACGTACACTTGTCCTGTTGCTGGTTACTTGGGAGAAGAAAGCAACCCCCTCATGGCTGTAAAGGAAGGAACAAATGTCTCCATTCACAGAGCCATGTGCTCCCACTGCCTGGGAACGAGGGTATCTTGGATTGCACACCAGACTGCACTGCTCTGTGCCATCTCTGGCTGACACTTGCTGCTCTGTGCTATTTGGGTGACAACTTGCAAGGTGGGATCTCCAAATGCTCAGGGAAGTTGGAAGTGCAGGCGTGTAGGAGACGATTTTGTTGCTGAAACATGGACGTCTGTTGCCAATTTTGCTGTAGCATATTTGAGACATATGCACGGTACTAACAGGTATTACACAGCACTTATGGGAGACTCCCCTTCTGGAGTGTCAGATGGAGACAAGGTAGGACACCCTGCAGTACTTAAAATAACCCTAAATGTCTACATGGAGGCAAATTAATCACATCCCCGTTATTTCATGTGTGATAAATCAAATTGCCTGGCCTCAGCCATGCTTCCAGCTCTGAGGATTTACCAGGCATTGTCTGTCAATTGCTTCCTTTTTCTGTTTGAGTGTATCCAGGAGCTAGTTGTTCTGGTGTTTTTGCCTGCCTTCCTCTTTTTTGGGGGTACATGTTACTAAACACCAAAGTTTGGGCAGCTGAATATAGCCCACTATCTGATTCAGACACTTTCCTCCAAATTTGATTTCATTTGTCTCACCTTCAGTGCCTGGCACTGTCTCGAGATGCTGTAAAATATTCTGCCTCAACATTAGCTACTGGTTCAGAAGGTTCGAGCTTCCCATTGATGTTTTGTAATATCTGACAGCCCTGGGTGGCTGTCTCGGATTTGTCAGGGCATCTCAGACAGCCAAGAATAGTTCTCAGGGACAGGAACGGACACTCAGCTGTCTAAGTGGTAGCCATTTAGTCCACTTTAGGGCTCAATGAACAAAAAATTCAGACACTTCTATCAAATTTATATTCAACATGTTTTTTCTCAATCTTAGAAAAGTGTGAACCACACACTACAGGTGCCTATACCTCTGCAGTGACAGGGACTGAGCCTATGGCAGGATTCAAATTCACACACCTAATTGTAGATGCCTACGCTTGAGGAACATGTCCTGACTCCTGTAACCCCTGGCAGGAAAATTCAGTTTTCTACAGGCATCCAGAGACATTAGGAATACCTTTGAATATTAGACATACTCATGTGGTCCATATTTTTTGTTTAGATTCATAGGTTACACTGTAAGAGTCCTGCAGCCCAGTGGATCTAAAATTTCTCTCTCAGAGTCAAAAAGAAATCAAAGAGTTTGTGTCATTTGTGTACTCCATCTCAGATGCTCTTTTGGTGAGCTCTTGAACAAAGAAGGCTTTTCAGGATCTGATCTCAGAATGGATCCAGCTGGGATGCTTCCTTTTGTTTCCCTGAGTACTGCATTGTGTTTGGAGGGAGGATTCAGCTGGTGCTGTAGGAGAAGACAACATTCTTTTGTTATGGTACGGGCCCAGAGTGGCTATTTCACTCAGAGGGTCTGGGATGACCCTGCTTGATCAGGGAGGCTGGAGCAGGTGACCCACTGTGCTCCTTTCCAACCCGACCCATTCCGTCTGTGATTCTGTGAAAACCACAAAATATGCCTTCTTTGTTTGTAAGATCTCAGACTTATATAGAAGCACTCTCTCCCTTGGGTTTTTGGGGTTTTTTTTTGGTGTGCTTTGTTGTTTTTTCCATGCTTGGACACGAGCAGTAGCCAGTGATGGCTGTTTCTCTGTGTGCGTGTGTGTGTTTGTGAGCCCAATGCCATATTTGAAGTCTTTCACCTCATGCTTGTCTGACAGCTGACCAAGTACTGAAAGTGTCTGTCACAGACAGATTTTCAGTGCAGTTCACAGCTCACATAACAGAGGGAGAGGGGAGGGGAAAGACAGTTCACAAAATGTATGAGGAAACGTGTCGGGAAGATGCAGGATCTCTGCGCAGACAGAGTGTCTTTTGTCTCTCGGGCAGAATGACTCCCTGGCTCAAAGCCCGCCGTGAAGCAAATTACAGAGCACATTCATTATGCCCTAATGTTGCTACATAACAGTATATTTGGGAATTAAATTATAGACAAAGGTGTGCTCTTTCACTATTAATTTTTTTGTAATCTCACTTGCCGCTGCCTCACCACTCAATAGGTTCTTTGTACTCACCAGATCTGCACATGCAGCCCAAAATTACCTTGCTCTAAATAAGTTACAGTTGCACTAAACATGTTTCTTCATATTAGTTTTCACTCCATTTATAAAAGAACAAGGGTTTATTACTGATCAGAATCATGCAAAGCAGATGGTATTTTTCTTTTTTATACCAAAGGATAACATAACCATATTTAGGTATGAATGGTGAGATAATTTTTTAACAAAGTTTTCATATGTTAAAGCCTGGTGTCTGCTCTAAGATAATCATATAGATGTCCTGTAGTGATTCGACTGAAAAAGACATCAGTGGAGCAGGATTTAACCCACCTGGACAACTAAAGACCAGACCTATTGCTTTCTGGAAATGCTTTCATTGCTACATTGATGGCAGAGATCTTGGGCACAGATGTCTGTCTTACTTCTTTACTGAAGTAAAAAACCATAATTTCTTCTGAACACTCAAAATTTCGATCTTCAAATGAAATAATTTCCTACTACTTAGGTTTGGGGAGGGTTTGTTTGTTTGTATTTTGTTTGTTTTTGTTAAAACCAGACGAAACTCCTTTTTATAAAAAAATTCCTGAGTAATTAATTAAAACTTTTAACAAGGTTATGAAATAATCTGTAAATAGAGAAACAAAGAAAAACTACATTCATATTAAATAGTCATGTCAACTATTTTAATAACTATTTACAGGTGGAATGAAACACTTTCACCATTTTGCTAATCACTGTTTGTACCATTTCCATGCCAGTCTTGCCAACACTGATAAATGTCCTATTTTCTTCTGAAGTTCTCGACACTTTCTGCACTTAAGTAGTTGTACAACCTTGTGTCATTCAGCTGCAATGTAGCAGTGACTTATTTTTGGAAGCAGTGGGTCTGCTCAGAAATACTTCATTGTTTCAGTAAGATCAATCTCCATGAGCATTGATATGTCAAGGGGAACTCACTTGGTGTTACAACTTTTCCAGATGACTGATTTCTTGAATACACAGCAAAATCTCAGGAATTGCCATTGATTCTGCATTGATGAACACATCATCTCTGCTTCTTGCAGGTATGCAGCTATACATAAAAAAAAAACCACAAGGGAAAGATGTTGTAAATTGAGGTGGGACAAAGAAGTGTGGTGAAAAAAAGATCCCATCTCATGGTTTATGTATTGTGTGAAGCTTATGAGAAAGGAAAATGAGACCTTCATCAGCATTAACGTTGTGGAAGACAGTAATTACCTACACTGATAAGGGAAAGGTTCAGTAACAGCAGAAATACGCTGGTTATATATTGGTCATATATTCGTTTTCCTGAGGAAAATAGACCACCATGACCATCACAGGGATCACAGGGATTGATATGGAGGATTTGGGTCATTCTGCCTTTTTTTAATCCCCCTCTTTCTCCCAGATATCTTGAGGAGGGATTGATTAACTTGATTCTCTTGCTATCTAGAGATGTTCACAGAGGATGAGAGCTTCTGCTTTTGTTTGTTTGTTGTTGTTTTTTTTTTAAACTTTATCTGCTTGAATAACTCCTGCATTTCTTCTCAATGCTTTCTGTTTTTCATTTTTTCTGACTTTCTTACTGCTAGTCTGAAACAGCTTTAGTTACCCAGGATAACCTATTTGGCAGTGCCTGTTGGGGGCACACATATGGTCCATGATGGAAACCTCAGGTTTACGTTCTTGAAAATTTCCATACCCTGCTAACTTTTCAAGCTGTCCCCACCTCTGTTCTATGTAAATGCATGTCCTAAATCTTGTCATTTCCAGATCAATGGAGCAACTGTCTTAGTGAAAATCCTCTTTGCCAGTTGTTAAAGTGTGCAGCTGACTTAAAGCAGAGAAGCTGGTTTTCTGGGGACTGCTCAAATCATAATGTTAAATATTCCTTGCCGAATAGGTTCACATTGACTATGCTGCAGGCAATTAATATGAGTTTCCCAAATGACAGCCATTTTCTCTTGGTAGTTTCTTTTTTTTGTTTGTTTGTGTTTGTCTCAGGAACAATTTCACATGGGCAGACTAAGACAGGTTGCTATTGTGAATCTGCTGCAATGCTTCCAGGTATTCATTACACTGTTTGCATTGCTGAGTGCTGTGAGGGGAAGGTATCAAATCTCAGGGATTATGCTCTGCTGAAGCTGATTAAACACTTCCTCCAGTTTGAAGAGTTATGACAAATGAAAACCTCTTACACACAAACCCAAGTTATCCAGGTTGTCTGTTAATGAAACAGATGTCAATTTGCTTAAATGCCAGGCTTCCTTTTTTTTCCTGTTCTTTAAGTCCTTGAATTTCTGCCTGAGCAAAAGTTAGGAGTGTGCTCCTGTGCAACATTTGTCTATGTGGTACAAAAATTCCTTAATTTGACTCCTCCAGAATTAAAAAGAGGATATTTTTTATGCATATTTAAATAAATTTTTGCAGAAATTGGATCACATTCCTTTGCTCTGGTTTTCATCTGATTCATCATTACTCCATTGAAATGCAAGTATACAGTTGTTCAGCAGAGGGTAGAATTCCTCTGACCTAACTTAATCTTCTCACATTAAATCTCCAATCTAACAGGTCCTGTAGGCTCCCCATGTAGTAGATGAAGAGAGATGGACAACTGCAAGAGGGCTCTACATCACTTCTTTGCAGATGTCTGAAAAGTAGGATAAAACATTCTCTGCGGTAGATTCTTTTATCCAGGGAAAATGGAAAGGCTACACTGGATCATCTCCTTAAAGTTTAGAAATCTGCAGTTAGGCAAGATATCTTGAATTTTCTTTAGGTGTTCAGAAACCTGGAAAACAAGACATTGCAGATTCTCTGAGAACTCAATGGTGATGAAAAGCTGGAAGCAACTTTGTAATAGTAGCATCTTTCTTGAGTTTTCTCAAGTGGTGTCAAGGCAAATAACACTGAGAAAAAAACAGGATTATGAGGGTCTAGCTATTTCAGTAAGGAATTTGATTGTCATAGAAAGAGACTCAAAGGAGACATATTTCTAGCTAATAGGTAGCAAGACTTAATAGAAAAGAAAGGCCAGCTGGAAGATTATAATATAGCCATAGTGTAATTATAGAGTATAGCAGATATAGTTAGTTTTTTTAGATTTGGAAATGAGTTTTTAATACAGATAATTTGCATTGTACCACAAGAACTAACCTCCTCTATGCCAATTGCATAACACTCTTAAAGCAAGGGTTTTTCTATCAAGGATGCACTTACAGGAGCCAGTACAGTGTTTTCAGACATACGTGTGGTTTTACTTCACAAAGTTCTGTTCTGACAAGATAACTGGCAAAATATCTGCACCTGCTCCACTGAAATTGGCTCATTTGGCACTGCTTTTGTAGTAGTTTGACACTGCTTTTGTACCAGTGGTGTAAGCCCACAGGAGCCATCACATTTGGGCGGTGGGAAGCCATTGCACTCCCAGGTATATAATTTACCACTTACCACTTTTATTCCTTAAATAGATATAAACTCACATATCTTCTGAATTTAAAAGGCCATAACAGTTCATCCCATCTTTGCTGACGTGTCAAGTAGTTCTTTATGCACTGAATATGAACACATTTGCTGATACGAACACGTGTTTTTTAAAGCAAACAGAAAGTCAAATCCCCTTCCCTGGACCCAATCCTAATAGATTAGCCAGCTCAACACTGCTAAAGCCACATCAAATATCCACAAAAATTCCTGTAAACTCTTCACTTACTGCTTAGTCCATTGTTGCAAACATGAGGATAGTTTCTGCAGAGGGTCCTTTTGAGGGCAAGGTGTGTAAACACAGCTCACTAGTTACCCTTTGAAATTTTGAAGTGATGTAGAATGGAACAAAATCTTTTCTTCATATCTGTTCCAAAGAAGACGAGGAATCATCTTCTCTGGTGCTGCAGCTGTAACCCAAAAAGAGAAACTAATGATCTAGTACTTATCTAATTTTCAGTCAGCTGAATGCTAACTTCCATAAAGTGTTGGGAGTGGAAGAGAAATGCTGGTCTCACTCATTTCCATGCCTCATCTGTTGTAGGGAGAGCTTAACCATAGAAAATTCATCAAGTTCTGAAAGCGAGTGCAGGTACTAACAGTACTTAGCAGCACACAGCTGTTGCAAAGTCATAAAGGTTTGGCACAGAGAAAGGTTTTTTCTCCCAATGCAGGATAATTTTTGTAGTTCAAACGATACCTAGGATTGATTTCTCAGTACTGTCCTGGGTGTTGTTAGTCCATTAAACATGACGGTTTGAGTTTCACCAAAGCAGTCCTGGACTGAAGATGATTGTGAGGTGTGTCCTCTTGCAACTAAGGATTTTTAGCCATATGAAAAATATAGATGATACATATTATGAGAGTTTTCTCGCTTTTGTCAAGGAAAATTTCTGAAACTATCGAGACCTCTCCAGAATTAAAGAGCATGGCATACAAATGCTACAGAACAAGTGTTTCAAAGTAACATTTTGGATACATCTCAATGGCTCTTATCAGTATTAAGCTGATCAGTCTTGCATGCCGAAATGTACCTTACACACTTTGACTCTGCTCCAGCACAGCAGATAATTCAGAATTCTTGTACTTTTGGAAATAATGTTGTTACACTTCTGCTCCTCTTTTCCTCACATGCAAAAGAATGCCAAGAATCTGAGACCACTTAGGGAGTACTTCAGGAAAACAAAGAAACATTTGTATTGCCTTGCATATTTAAAACTACAAAAGAAAGTGCACTTCTCTGCCTAAGGTTTAACATTCTTTGCAGCAGCATCATTTCATACATTAAGAAAATAAGAGACAACAAACAGTGTTAATTCAAACAATCAAAAAAAACACTGAAGGGATTTTGTCTCGTTCAGTGGCTTTACCTAAAGTTGAATATGGAAGCTGCTATTTTTGATACCTGCTGAGAACTGAGTCTAAATCCCTAGAACCTGTTGAATTTCTAAGCCCACAAGTGTGAACAGACAGTTCTTGTCTGCGGAACAAGTGCTTAAAATTTCTTATATCCCTCATGGAAACTGCATTCCTCTGGATCTATAAAACTGGCCACGTAATCAGGTTTCTCGCTAAGGAATTAGATCCCCAAACACAGATATCTAATCTTTGAAAAGAAACATGTTCTCAGTCACTTAGTGTACCAAATGTCTCATGAGATATCATGATAAACTTTTACCTTTAGCTAGCTGATTGAATTTTTAGTTAATATATACTGACCTAAAGCCACATTCCTCGGTTCCTTGTCAAGCTGGTTGTTGTTTTCAATTCAGTACTATTTGGGGAACTGCTTATTGAATAAAGAAAACTTCCATAGAAGCACAAATTTCCAGCATTATTGGCTAATTAAAGCTTTGTCTACGCTGGCAGCTGGGGACTTTAGGCAATCTCATGCCCATATGCACTAACCATTTTACATTGTAAATCTCTTGGCTGGGTCTTAAGTGACAGTCTTGCCTGATGCTGCAAAAAATGTTGGCACGAGGCTGATCTGACCCCTTCATACCATGTGCTTTGAAATTATCTGAGCGCGCAATCTGTAAGCACTATAAATCGATCTGCTGCAGTCCCACAAGTCCTCGTTTCTGACTTCTCGCAGTTCCCGCAAATCCTTTCTTTTCTTTTTGTCACCCATAAGCACAGACGATCTCAGAAAAACACAGACAATTCACAGTCGGCTGCCGAAAAAGCTCAATTTCATGCCTTATAAAGAAAACTTCTTCACCTAAATTTTTAGTCAAGTAACATGAAGCAGCAGATCCATGGTTTATAATCCTTGGGAATGTGGGGGAAGCAGTCGGGTTCACTGTGGATAATTCAAAATTAGTCATAAGTATCAGACAAGATTTCCCTTGTGCATCATGAGGACAGTGCTTCAAGGCAGCTCATGGCAGATGCAAAACATTTAACGGGATAAAATAAATTTACCTTAGAAACTTGTTTTATGCACAGATTTTTCCAAGGCTTTTTGCAAGGATCTTTCTTTTGTTACATGAGCACCCAAGAGCAAATGTGCATGTGCAATACATATTGAAGAAAATTATTTTCAGGCTAATAGCCTTGAAAACTCAAGGAATACTAGAATTCCTCAGACCACTCAGAAATCAGCTTGGCTTTAATGAGTCCAAAACAGGTTGGGGTTTTTTGGGGGTTTTTTTGCCATTCTTGACATTTTGTTCCGTAGCTAAGAGTAGTTTCAGTCCTTGCTCTCTGCAGTTCCTTCCGTATTTTTTTCCTCCAGATTTTCTGCATTTCTCACTACCATAACTACTACTTATTCTTCTGACAAAAAGGACAAATGGTGATTTATAACCTCTGCCTTCCTGACTCTTTCAGCTCCACAGCATCGTGCATACATATGTAGTATATCCAGCCTAAATGTTGCTTAAATTGGAGTTATAGCTTAGATTTTTTCAAGAAGTCTTCCTTTTCTTAGGCAGAAATAGGGGTGCTCACACTGGGGGAGGTAGATAATTACACTAAGAGAACAGCATCCCTTTAAGGAGGGACTGAATTTCCAGCTGGAAGAGGGAAGCAGGTGGAATAATCAGACTGGATCTTCTCTGCAGAGGCTTCAGTGTGAGCAGCCTTAAAGGTGGCCTGGTTAGAAAGGGAAAACTACTGAGCAGAAGAAAACATCTGCTGGGAAATACTGGCAGAGATATTTCCAGCCAGCCTGGCAGGTGTGAGCCTGGGAACTAAACTTTCATGCTACAAACACCCTTGACAACTGCATCTGGCCTCCTTAAAGTCCGACTGGGGTTCCCAGAAGCCAGAGACATCCTGAGATACCATTGATAACCAGAAAAGATTTTAACAGGCAATTATCAGCTGAAAAAGTGGAAACAGTCAGGGAAAATAAACATGGTCTGAAAGAACCAAACCTATAATCATCTATTGGCTGGTTCAAGTGAAAAATCAAAATTAAAAACAACCATTGGCTCCTTGAAGTCGTGATGTCCTGGGCCTTCTTATGTCTCTATGATAGAAAAAGGACTTAATTGTTATCCAAATTTGAGCGTGTTTTGGGGAACTTTTTGTTCTGTATGCCTTTCCTTCTTTTTCCTTTTTCCTTTTTCCTTTCCTTCTCCTTCTCCTTCTCCTCCTCCTTCTCCTTCTCATTCTCCTTCTCCTTCTCCTTCTCCTCTCCTCTCCTCTCCTCTCCCCCTTCCTCTTGTGAGAGCCTGTATTCTCAACAGGGATATCTGTTGAATTCCAGACTCCAGGAGACTCAGTCCATTATCTTATTGATCCCTCTTTGGTTACCCTTTTGAGATCAATTTTAGAAATGGTTCTATAATTCAAAGAGTGTTACAATATTATAAATATTATGCATCAGTACAAGGAAAATGAGTAACCATGTAATTTGGTGGTTTGGAAGACAAAGAATCTTAGAACAATTGGGGTTGGAAAGGACCTCTGGAGGTCACTTTGTCCACCTGCCCTGCTCAAGCAGAACTATCCAAAGCCAGTTTCCCAGATGGCCAGATGGCCTTTGAATATCACCGGGTCACGGTTCCTGGTGCGAGCCTGGGAGAGATGTTTGCCAGCAATACTGGAAATTTTCCATGTCTGCAACAAGTGTTTCTGGTGGCCACATGTTGGGTGTCCTCAAGAGACCTCTAAGGAAACACCTCAGCTGTCTGGGGGGTACCTAAAATTTGAATTTTATACCTATGTGAGATAGATGAGATCCAGCAAGCGGTTAGATGACCACAGGTAGTAGACTCATCTCTGAAGAGAAAAAAAACCCCATTTTTGAATTCCCTGCAGTGTTTCAAGTTGAATCACCTGGAGAACTCCCATAAAACCCTCGCACAAAGGCATATAATTAATGCATCAAAGAGTGTGACTTTATTGAATAATTAATAAGAAAACATATGCAAATGCAGGAAGGGATTACCTAAATCTTGGCGATATTTTTTGACTGTGGATCACATTCTGAAATGATCCAGTCAAATGTTACAGTGGTTTTTTTAGGCAGCCAGCAGAGTGACGGAAATCTCCTGTTTGCACTTCCTTCCGTATGAACAGGGAGGTGAAGGAAAGATGACAAAATTTGAACTCAACCATATCAAATGAGTCTTCAGATATTTCACAGTTTCTTATATTTTTTAATATAGTCTGGTCTCTGATGTAAATTAATATCAAATTCTACTCCTAAATTGATAGATACGGCTTTTCCAACACAGTGTATGATAACATACAGTTTACCCCATAACCAAGGTAAATGTTTCCCGTTGCTTAATGCTCCATTCTTAGAGATGATACCAGACATGGGTATTTATAAGCCATAAGATCTCTGACAATATTCCAGAAAACTACTGACTGCTCACAGTATTAAAATATTGCTCCAGTGATATTGGCTACTGAAATAATTAATTTCCTTAAGTTGGCACTGAATGCACCAAATGATGATAATACAATATGTGACCTCTCCAATGCTTATAAATATTATAGATGCTTTTGCAGAAGTTTCAACACTGTGTCAAAATATTTACTTACTTATTGTGGAATTGGGCTTATAATGAGCTAAAGGATCCTGCCTCATTCATCCAAAATAATTGAAGGGATAATTGAGTGAAAGCAATTTCTCCCAGCCACCTGCATGAGGAGCATTTGTTGAAATTGCCTTTTCTCTGTAACCAATTATCATGTTGGTTACTGACAGAATCACGTTGAACTTCATTAACCAACAGCTCCTGGATCCTGCAGAACTGAATGTGCTTAATTATAATTGCAGTCTACTGTGCTTATTATTGCAAATGCATCCTAACTATAAAAATTAGATTTATTAATTGCAGCTTTAATGCTGAATGAAGCAATAGCACAACTAGATTTTTGTAGCTTGTGTTTGGCATGGATCTTGCGTGGTTGGACAGGGAAATACTATATCGACAACTGAAGGGTGTTTCTGTCACCTTTGTATTATCTCTCAAAACTGAGAGTGATATTGCTAGTTGACAACTTTATCTTGCAGCACTTTCACTACTGAACAACAATTTTGGGAGCAGTGGAACTGATGCAGTGGAACTGACTGATGCAGTGGCTGGGATTTAGCTGGCAGATGAAGACATCTATGTTCAAGTGGAATAGAATAGTTTGGGTTGGAAGAAACCTTTAAAGGTCATCTAGACTATCACTTGTGCCATGGACAGGGACACCTTCTACTATCCCAGGTTGCTCCAAGCCTTGTCCAGCCTGGCCTTGGACACTTCCAGGGATGGGGCAGCCACAGCTTCTCTGGGCACCCTGTGCCAAGCTTGCCCATTCTGCAGTTCTATGATTTATCTGTGTAAATACTGTGGACTTCATCAAAAGCATCGACATCATCACAAATAAAAGGAGTGAGATAAAATCACTTGAAGTGGAGCAGGACATAGCAAGAGAACTCACGACTGAAGTATTATTATGGCATTCCTGTAAATACAGATGTCTGCATCACAGTTGCTTGATTTCTCTCAGAAGTGAATGGGAAAAAGGTGGCATGACCTGATTCCTACTGGAGATTTTAGTATTTCCTGAAGGATGAGATGAACTGAAATCTGTAAATACTCATTTCCTCTTTTGACCACAATAGGAAGACTAGTAGACTTCCAAAGGGATTTTTACTTTGGTGTTTGCCAGAACTGCAGGAACTGCACCTTCAGGGCTTACTTCAATGGGCTACTGTGCAAGAAAATTACTTGAATAGTATATAAGTAAAGAACAATTGTTCTCTTGTGCTTCCATGTAAATCACGTAGCTAAAGGACAGAAGTTTAAGGAGCAAGCTTTTCTTTTTGTCTGTGAGAGAAATTTCATTGAACATCAGCCTACTAACTATAAATTAGTCACCAGTGTGTCTGTGTGTACATATATATATATACTTAAGTATATGCACACACACTGAGTTTACAATTTCCTCTTTACTGATATTTTAAATGGGAGTTTTTGTCTTTTTATTCAAAAACATTTTAGTTCAAACATTACTTTTCTTATAAAATCTAACCACAAAAGTTTACAACTCTCCCTCACCGCAAAAAACCCCATAAAACTCTCCAACCACATTTTCAAGATAATTTTTGGTAGGGACCTTCTTTCCTTCCAGATTCATCATCATTTGTCATTGCCTTAATGTGGAGAATGGTTCCTTCCCAAACATGCTTTTGTTTTGGAATTGGGCTGCAATCACTGCAATGATACACGCAGCAAAAAGCTATTCACCCTCATGGCAAGAAACTGACTTGATGTGGGAAATTTCTGGATGAACAAGCACCATGATTTAGACTCTTGATTTTAATTATTTTTTAAATTCTGCTGCTAGGCAGGAAGAAAGAATCATTAAACCCCCACTAAATTGGTATATTCTAGAACTGATAGTACCAAGGAAACACAAATTAAAAGGAGATACCATCATCTTTGTCAGCAACATGGTGCTCCTACCACACAGGAGTAAGTATGAAGTAGGAGCAGTGACTAAATCACTGAGGTGAAAAAGGAACATCAGATATCTTTGTTGACATCTTGCTTGTTAGGATGAACGCACTGTGGAAGTATTGACACAAAGAAAGAATTCTGGAGTCATATATTCCAACCTCCTACTCATTGTGGAATTGAGCAGGAATTTTCTCAATGAGAAAAATTAGTGTCTGACCCAGCTCTTGGAGTTCTTGACTCTAATAAGGCTTTAAAAAAGTCATTAGTAATGAGTTATTTCTGTTTAATAAGTGATTTATATAGTAAGATATTATTACTCTTTTCCTGTTTCTATATACACAGAAATATCCACATATTTGATATCTGAAGATCTTTAAGATATTATGACATTATTTTATGTAGGAAATTAAATATGGTAGAAATCAAGGTTTGATAACCAGAACAGCAATGTTAGGGGCTGAACTAGATGACTTTTAAAGGTTCCTTTCCTACCCAAACCATCCTATTATTCTATGTTCAAGACTAACAGCTTTTACTGCCTGGACAATTGTGTTCAAACCTTCAAGGAAATAATAAAAATGCCAAAACTCTTGTTAACCTGGTCATTGAATTTAGCTCAACTCAGTGCTTAGCATGCTTTCAACTTTGACCAGTGAATGACTTTGAGACAGGAAAACATAAATTATGTCTATTTTAAAGTACCAGCTTGGTTTCTACAAAGTCAGTGCAAGGATAACCAAGTCTGTCCTTGCTTAATCACCTAAGAAAACTGTTTGGATAAACCTCTCCAGCTGCAGACTTCTATGATTATTTTATATTAGGAATTTCTTCACTGAAAGAGTGGTTAGGGATTGGAACAGGCTGCCCAGGGAAGTGGTGGAGTTGCCATTCTTTGGAGTGTTCAGAAAATGAGCAGATATGATTTGGTTCATGGTGATATTCAGTCAAAGGTTGGACTTGATGATCTTGGAGGTTTTTCCCAGCCTTGATGATTCCGTGATTCTCTTCTCTTCTATAATTAGAACTAGGAGGTGTTTTAAGGGATTGGTCCATTATAACATGTTGGTTCACAGATAATAAAATCCCATTTGTGTTTTAAACAAAGCCCGTGGATGTTGGCACACATTTTGTTTAACTGAGAAAATATTTTGCATATATAAATTGGAACTTACAAAGAATTAGGGGTTATATTTTAAAAATTCTGTTTTCCAACTCCTCTAGTTTACCCTAAAGAATTTTCAGAGCTGTAGCTGTCTCTGTTTTGCAACAATAAAATTCCCCAGAGGTTGGTACACCATACATTTTTAGAAATAAGCATGTAAGGTCCATTTCATAGAATCACAGAAGAGTTAGTGTTGGAATTCCTGACTAGGTTCCTGTTTGACTCCCAAATATGAGATTTCCTTGCCCTGTCATTTGAGAAAGCAGACCCTGTCATCATCCTCTGAACATGCTTCATGTGTAACACAGAGATTGGACTCCACAGGGAATCCTGGGTGCTATTTTAATGTAATGAAGTGTAATTAATGTAATAAATGTCAGCAACAGAAGCTCCTGGATGCAGCTGGCAATGTTCCACTTTCCTGTGGCATTTCAGTCTCTAAAATACATTGAAAAAAATATGTAGGGAAAGACCTGTGTTTCTCTTCCTAAATGGAAGGTCAAATATTTGATCTTTTCAACCCCAGCACAAACAACTTCTGCTTTTGACTCCTGATTTCATTTTCACCCTGGTGTCACTTGAGAAACTTGTCCCTTTGTTGCTTCCTCAGTGCCTGACTCAAGTGAAAGGGATTCAGCATTGCAGTGGGGATGAATAAATTAACATCAGCAAGGTGCTCAGCAGAGGGGGTGGATGTTAGAAAGGAAAGGGAAATATGGATCATTGACCAGGGCTTCCCATTTAATTGTAAAGTTTGGTTAATCTGTAACGACCTTCTCCTTTCTGGCAGAACGGTTTTATTTTAATGTCATTTTAATTTTTACCTCCATGTAGCCATATTATACCTTGTGCCTATATTGGTCTACATAGCAACAAACTACACATATATATATATACAGAGGAAGAGGAAGAGCAAGAGAGAGAGAGCTTTTGACAGCTACTAGAATTAACTCAAGTATTTGCTCAGCACAGTGAAGTGTGGATAAATGGTTCTTCGTTTTAAATTCTTCTAGAACACCTGAGCCTCTAAAAGAAAAGAGATCAATAAGTTTCATCGTAATAAAAATGCAATATTAGCAGTTCAATCATTATTAAATATAAGATAAAATAGCTGATGAAAATCCTCATATTCTATGACTTTGGTGATATTTCTTCCCCCATCCTATTTTTCTCTAATTTTAGCATATTTATGCTATGGCTAAATTTCAACTCATATTTTTTGGAGCATATTTTTAAGCATATATATCCCTGGTATAGAGGCTGAGAATTGAACATCTGGAGAGTCATTTAAGGCAGGGTCCATTTCCTCTACTTTAGACATGGACTGTATAGCTCCTATAAGTTCTTAATCTAGACTCTTTTTACAGTTAGGGAGAGAGAGCTCCTAGTTGCAATTAATCTAATCCTAACTGGATGGTTAATAAAGTTTATGTACATCAATTTAAATTTTCTCTCAGTTTTAGTTCAGTCAGTGTTCAGAAAAGAACTCCTGTAGACTGGCTGCAGTACCACTGTGAAATCAGTATTTCCTGGAGCACATTTGATTTTGTTTTCTTTATTTCTCTGTCCAGCTGCAGAAAATACATCTGGAAGACTGAAAACAAAGGGAATGAGAAAACTGATTTTACCAACCAGATTTTCTTCCAAAGTGGGACCAATCCCTTTTTCAATGAACCCACATGCATTGATCTGGGTTTTGTCATAAAGAGAAAAGTCAAACAGGTGTAGAAACCATTGTAAGTTAATTCTTTTACTACTCCATACTTAATTAGAAAGGTAAGACAAGTCTTGGAGCAGTACCAGTCTCTACCACGTAGGCTGTACGATGCACCCCACTGTGCGTGCACACATACAAATACAGATGTTCAGAAGCACTTGTACTCACTTGAAATCCCGTGTTTGCAACTGTTAGTGATTTCTCTAAGGCTGTTGTGGCATCTTAAATCTTTTTCCTATGCCTTGAACGCAGCTGATTTGACATGTCTTAGGTTAAAAATTGCATTTTGCGGCTGTGACAGAAGTGTGAAGGTTTTTATGGAGATCAATGTGATGATGGATGACAAGAAGGATCAGTGGGGTTCTGAATGAAGACATGGGCTTACAAGAAGTTTCAGGGATGTGAAGGGGGGCTTAGGGGTGAGACCAAGAAGTTACGATGAAGATTTGAAGAGCAGTGAAGAATTTCAGGAAGTTATTTCATGGAGAAAACTGCCTTTCCCCGTTCCTTTCCTTTCCTTAACCTCCCCTTGACAGCCGATCAGGCTGTGAAGTTGCAGTGGGACTGTAGAATACTCAGGAGACTGGCAGTCTCCTTGTCTCCAAAAAGCACCTTCTTTCTGTAACATTCCTCTACAGGAATGTAGAATCACAGTGTGATTTATACTGGAAGGGACCTGAAAGATCATCAAGTGCCAACCCCCGTGCCATGGGCAGGGACACCTTGCACTAGACCAGCTTTCTCCAAGCCCCATCCAGCCTGGCCCTGAACACTTTCAGGGATGGGGCAGCCACAACTTTTCTGGGCAACCTGTGCCAGGGCCTGAAGACCCTCATTTTTAAAAATGTCTTTTTCATATTTAATCTAACATTTACCTCTTTCAGTTTAAAACAATTGCTCCTTGTCCACTACTTCTTTTCCTGTCACTAGAGGCCCTGGTGAAAAGACTCTTTCTGCATTTCTTGTAGGAAAAGGGCCTCTGGACCGACTCCAACAGGTCCATGTCTCTCCTGTATCAGGGAACCCAGATGTGGGTGCAGTACTCCAGGTGTGGGTCTCACAAGAGTGGAGTAGGGGAGGCACATCCCCTCCCCTGACCCTCTGGCCACACTTCTTGGGGTGTAGCCCAGAAGGTAATCAGCCAGGACTGGCTCCCTGGGACTCTTGGGCTTCCATCACTCCAGGGAAGGCTGGGAAAGGGTCTGCCTGGTCCTGCCTTTGGACAATGCAATGGGGAGAAGGGTTGTAGGCAAAGTCTGGAAACAGCCCTGGGAAACTGGGCTCGGGGCAAGAGAAGGCCTGGCAAAGACAAAGGCAGTGCTGAGAGGAGCACAGAAATGTCTCTAGACACCTGCTCTACTGTAAGGCAGCAGAGACATTTGTCTCAGAGTTCAGATTCTGTTTTTTCTCCATAATCTCTACCTCTAAACAGTTCAGGAGGCTGAAGAGCTGCTTGGACCTGATGAACTTGAAAATCTACTACCATTTGGCTGTTATTCACAGGGATTTGATCAATTGCATAATAAGAAAATAATTACCCCATAAAGTTTCATTGCATTCAGGGCCACAGCCTGGAAATGACAGCAAACATTGCTCCAGGCTCCTGGTCTGACCTGGTGCAACAGGTGAGCTCAGCCCCATCACTGTCCTCTGAGGTGAAACTTGGTAACAATAAGAATTTGGGCAAAGGGAAAAAATGGTTGTGTTAGATTGTGCCTTCGGCTGAAAGACATGGAAAACTTTTGCTGAATAACAGAAGACAAAGGAGGCCTTAGAAGACCAGTCCTTTAACTCACAGAAAGTTAAAAACAAACCAAAAACCCTCACACAAAAATCAGCATCTGGAACTACTTCATGTCTAACTCTTTTAAATGGAGGAGGCCAAGCTCCAAGGCCCAGTATGTCACATACCAAAACATCCACGTGTCCAGCTTCACATCATGGGATCAGAACACGGATATGTAGCCAGATTCCTGGACTATTTGGCAGTGGTAATTTCAGCAGCTTCATTTGCTTTCACAAGAGCCAGATTAACCAGCAGTGCTCACCCAGCACAAATCCATGGCTGGTTAGGTAATGTCTTCATCCAGCACTGCTCAGGAGCCACAGAATGACAGATCAGACAGCTGATGGGTTTCTCTTAAAAAGGTCTCAGAAGATCTTTGATCTGGGTTGCAACACCCAGATTTCAAATTCCATCTACCCACTGATGTCTTCAAGCCTCAGTTCACCTTCTTGCCTGCTTCCACAGCTACTGGAAACCAGAATACAGCTATTTAACACTGAAAACATGGTGTAGAAAGTTGTGGAAGCAGAATTGAACTGAACAGCTTAAATAACAGACACATCCAAAGAAAGGGAGAAGATCCAGTGTGGAATCACAAAATCACAGAATGAGCAAGGCTGGAAGACACCACTGGTGGGTTCATCTGATCCAAACTACCTGCTCAAACAGGGTCATCCCAGAGCACAATACCCTATTCATTACTGTCCACTTCACAGTGGTGGCTTCCATTTCTTACTTGAATCACATTTTGATTCAAATTCTGCCAAAGGCATCAAGGAAGACTCGTTTCTGTCCCCAGGGCCAAGACCTCTGACACACAGACACCCTGGATGAAGGTCTTGTAATTATATGAGGCTTTTAAATTCTCTTAAGTCACTTTTAGGACAACGAGAATAGTGCCCAAGAAAGCTCTGAGAGTAACTCATTCTTAGTTATCCATTACTCAGGGAATGCTGGGCTAAGTGTAGTGGTCTGGAATAAGAAAATCTGTATTCAAAGCCTACACACACATTGTTTTATGCCACACCATTGTGCTTAATCCTCCGTTCAGTAAATCACACTGCAAAAATAAATTGGCATAAAATAAAATATATTCTGAAAAGGAGTAGGAAGTTCCTCCTGACTGACAGCGGCTTGCAATGCCAGGGCTTGTTCTATATTCATACTTACAAAATGCAGATTATATTTCTCTCATGCTGGCAAGCCAATAACTAAGCTTCACTGCTTTTGGCATTCACTAGATTTTTGTCATACCTCCCTAATATGCCTTAAGGGTACTTGTTGATACCAAGAATTGAAACAAAGCTTATGCTTTTGGTTGCCAAGTCACTTCAGCCAGATGGAAACATAAATCTGGAGCCAGAAAATATTATTACTGTTATTTGAATTTGGAATGTAAATGGTGGCTTTGTCTTTACCATGTAAATGTTTCTTCTGTTGTGGAAAAGTCTAACATGAGAAAATATCTATCTCCTTCAGGCTTCCTTTGTTGCTGTCCTAGCAAGTTGGCCTGAATATTTTGTGAGGTTTATAACCCAGTTATAAAATAAATAAATAACAAATGAATGTACCATGTTCCTTTATGGAATTTATTTTCTCTTCAGCTGAGGAAGGAGCAACAATGAATAAAGGGTGCAAGACAAAGCCAGACAAACCACAGCAGAGCACTGCATGTGTGTTTAACACAGAAGTATGAACGTCCCTAATAGTTCATCTTGGTGCCTTTAAATCAAGACTGGTTGTCTTTATGGAATATCTATTCTCGTGCAACTTCAGGGGGTTTAGGATAATACAGTTGATATATTGATATTAAGATATTATGGCTGTATTGTACAAAAGATGTACATCTTTTGTGTACCATCCCTTTATAAATCTATAAAATTCCAAAGTCAACAGTAAAGGTTTTAATTTGTTGGTGTTGTCCTCAGGACATCTGTAAAATAGTAGTACTTTCTGATTGTTTGTGACCTTTTAACATAAATGTTATTTTTCTCCATAATTTGTCTGGGAAGATGTAATGAAAGGAGAAAAATGATACAAAATAGAGAAAAGTATCACTGCAACAACAGAACTGCTTCAGTGAAAGGAGTCGTTTGCTCTGTTTGAAATAAAAAAGACACTGGGGTACTATTCTGAACATCAAGACGTTTTGTTGTATTTACTCCTGAGACAGGAAATGAAAATTATCTTCAAAATATAGTAACTTAATTAGCCAATGTGTATCATCATGGAATCACAGAATCTCAAAACCATAGAAACCGAGAATGGTTTGGGTTGGAAGGGACATAAAGGATCATCTGTTTTCAAACTCCCTGCCATGGGCAGGGACACCTTCCACTATCCTAGGTTGCTCCAAGCCCCATCCAGCCTGGCCTTGAACACTTCCAGAGGTGGTGCAGACACAACTTCCAGTGTAATGCTGTGTATTATTTAACAGAATCCACCTGGGTGTAACAGAGGTCATCTGATACTACACAGTGTCAGCTAAGAAGGGTGAAGCCTTTAGCAGCTGTTCTTACATCAGAGTAGTCAGTGCAGCCCCATCCTGTTCCACCAGGAGCTCCTTGTTCTCCCCAGGAGACATTAATCAGATTGAGTTGACACTTCCAGCCATTCTGACTACAGTATCTTCTGCCCCTGTTTCACAACAGGCAGCAGTGAAATAACCAGGTTCATTAAACTTTCCCCAGTGTGGGACAAGTCCCGGCATCTCTGCAGAGTGATGGCTCTCAAGAAAGGTGCCATATTTTCTTCAGATGTGGAACTGCCTATGGAAATAAAAACTAATGGGCCCACAGTGTAGGAAACACCGGCCTCCTGATTTAAACTTTGCAATTTTGTCTTCTGTCCAGCCCAGTGAGACTGGAGAGAAGCAGCACCAGTCAGGCCAGGACACAAGCTAAAACAAAAAGTGAGAGTCGAGGAGAAATCAGTGATGCTTTAAATATTCCCTGCCTTCTGTCAAATAAACAACAGGAGCACTGGAGACTTTTCCTAATGCACATGCATCCCCAGGGATGGTTGTGCTGCTCGGGCTGTGTGTGGTGGTGGTTCCTTGACATGCTGGGTCCCCAGAGCTGCTGCCCAAGCCCCTGCATCCCACTGGCTGCTGTCCGAGCCGGGAGCCAGATGGTCTGGGAGTCTGGAAAAACACGAGGACCGGTGCTTCCAGGGCAATCTGCACACACGCAGCCTTTCCAGGGCTGATCCGAGCCTTGCAGCCTGAGCAGCCCCGATGGAGCCTGGCCAGTGCCACCGTCAAAAGGCGCTGCTGTGACAGACCAGATTGTCCCTCGCTGTCAGCAGCTGTCAGGGTACCGGGGAGCTCCTTTTGCTTTAGGATCGCACGGGTGCCTATATTGCTGAAAGAATCCAGTGAACAGCTTCTCTCTTTTTTTTTTTTTTTTTTTTTTTTTTTTTTTTTTTTTTTAATGGCTATATCTGCGTTTCTGGCCGTCTGTCCTCATGCAGGATAAGTATTCTGTTCCGTAAAAATCCCTGTGTCCCAAAGCTCTGGAGTTCCTGTGTGATGCTAAAACCCGTGCCTGCGAGCGCTGCGGGTTTTAGCAGCGGCTAAAAGCACCATCTAGTGGCGTCGGGGGAGCTTGCGGGGAACGGAACAACCCTGGTTTGTTTCGAATCATGAAATCAGAGTTTGAAAAGGCCTCTAAGATCATCGAGTGCCACATCTACATGTTCTTTAAACACTTCCAGGGATGGTGACTCCAACACGTGGCAGCCTGTTCTAGTGCTTAACCACCTTTTCAGTGAAGAAATTGTGTCCAGTATCCAATCTAAATATCCCTGGCACAATTTGAGGCCGTTTCCTCTTGTCCTTTCTCCTGTTCCTTGGGAGCAGAGCCCGACCCTCACCGGGATGCACCCTCCTGTCAGGGAGTTGCAAAGAGCAAGAAGGTTCCCCCCAAGTCATCTTTTCTCACAGTTAAACAGCTCCAGCTCCCTCAGCTGCTCCTCATCAGCCTTGTGCTCCAGACCCTTCCCCAGCTCCATTCCCTTCTCTGGATATGCTCCAGCCCCTCAATGTCCTTCTTGTCATGAGGGGCCCAAGAGTGAACCCAGGGTTCGAGGTGTGTCCTCAGCAGTGCCCAGCACAGGGGACAGTCACTGCCCTGGTCCTGCTGCCCACACTATTCCTGGTACTGTCCGGGTGTCATTGACCTTCTTGGCCACCTGGGCACATCTGGCTCATGTTCAGCCACTGTCACCAGCACCTCCAGATCCTTTTCCAGCTTTCCAGCCGCTCCGGCCCAGCCTGTAGTGCTTCAGGGGTTGTTGCAACCCAAGTGCAGAACCTGGCACTTCTCCCTGCTGGACCTCATGCAATTTGCAGTCGATAAACTGAAGTCACAGATAGCAGAAGTTTCATCACCTTCCTCTGGTGTTTCTCTCCATGGCCAATGTTGAAAGATACTTCCTTCATGAAAGACAAGCTTGCAGGATGCACAGGAGAGCAAACCCTGCTACACTGCAGGTTCCACATCTTGCTGTCCCCCATGCCACTCTTTTGCCTCCTCACAAACAGGATAGTGACAGTTTCATGTTTTTCTCCCAGAAACTGCAGCAAATCCTTCAGACAGGACTGTGATACTGCAGAGAGGAAAGGTTTCAAGCCAAAGGAATTGTCCTGCTCTTTTCTGCCCACTCAGCCCTGCCCTACCCCTCCTCCTCCCATCCCCCAAGACCTCAGTCAGTCATAGGATCATAAAACCTAAAATCAAAATAATTCAGGTGAAAAAAGGCTTCCAAGATCATAAAGTCCAACCTTCATATTTGGCTTCACAACAGGATATGTTATTATTGGTGGCAAGACATATTCAGACACAGCACATAGCTTTGGTCTGCTGTGTCTCCCCAGCTGGCAGACTGAATGACCCACCTCTTTTACCTCTACCCCAACAGACATATGGATTCATCTGTCCTACAGGAGACTCACTCTCTAGAAACACATCTAGAACGGTTTGGGTTGGAAGGGACCTTAAAGAAAATCGTTCATCCAGTTCCAACTCCCCTGCCATGGGCAGGGACAGTTACCACTAGCCCAGGCTGCTCCAAGCCCCATCCAACCTGCCCTTGGGCTCTTCCAGAGATGAGGCAGGCACAGCTTCTCTGTGCAACCTGTGCCAGGGCCTCACCACCCTCACAGGGAACAATTTCTTTCTAATATCTAATCTATATCTCTCATTCTTCACCTTAAAGCCATCCTCCCTTGTCCTGTTGCTGTATCACTATGGCTGTCCTGTCATGGTGGCTCACTTCTGTTGTGTGGGATTTCCCACCGCATCCCTGGCTCTAAAATGACGTAGGCCTAAGGCACCTAGAGATTAATATTGTAATGATGGAAATAAATACTTGGGTAGTAGATTAAAGATGGAGAAGAAGGGCAGGAACTTGAGGCCAGACCTTCACCACCTGAGTTTATGAACACTGCTTTGTCAAACTTGAAAGCACATGCATTAAAATTTGTCTTTCCCATCAAGCAGGCACCCCTATCCACATAACTGATCCATCTCCCTGCCTTTATCCATTTCCCTATATATTGTATTGTATCACACATTGCCCCCATCCCCTTTTATTACCAGCCTTGCTTCCTGCTGCTTGGAAACATCAAGGGTCAGCTTCAAATGTGGAGATCATTAACAAACTTACAACTGGGATCATTATTAAACATGTGATCTCTCAGAAATGGCACTCCCTGTGCTCTGATGCATCTTCAAGTAGTTGTGTAGGAGAAGCATGAAAAGACTTCTGCTTGACACTTCAATGCTGAGAGTAGTTGTGAAGTCCTTCTTCTAGCAAAAGTATTGGCTATGGGGTAATTCTGCATTTTTTCCCAGCCATTTTCAGTCTCAGTAAGAGATCCAGCACATTCCTCACCTGATCACACAGAGCAGTTTGGAGTCAGCCTCATTTCAATGGCTTGGGCTTCATTTCTTCAGCAAGAGGTGTCAAAATCTCATGGAAATCACTGGTCCCACCAGTCCAGAGAACTTTGACTACAAAAACTACTTTTTTTTCTGTAATCCATGTCCAACTACTGGACTAAGAGGAATTAAGATGGGTAGTGATGCCCTTCAGGCCTGGCAATCTACGAACTTTGATTCCTACCTCTTAGCTGCCTCAGTAGTAGGTCAGTTCCTTCATGGGGATGGGATTTGAAATTGTGATCATCAGTTGCAATAAATGACATAAGTTAAGAACATAAACAATCCTTATTTTTCATATAAAATGCAGGAGGAATATACCTTGCTTGCCTGATAATTACAGAAAAATATTTAGAGTTGTCTGAAATCTAAAAATTTTTAAATAAAATATTCTTTCCCTATGACTGTTATATAATTACAACAGCACATAGTTAAACACTTTGACAGATTAAGTTAATTAAACAGTTACTGGTTATATATTTTTAAAAGGTTGCATTTACCCTAAGCTGGAGAAAATTATTTCTCTATAATACTCCATATCTGATAGGTGAGTTAGATTTTTGGCCAGCTAAATCTAATCAGCAGTCCAAAAATCAGGCAAAAAAGCAGTCAAGGTACCTTTATATACTGAGACACACACACTCTCCTTGGTGATATAAGCTTGGCCAAGTGGCATCTCTTAAGCTTCTTGTAACTCTTTTTGGAGCGAAAAAGCAGGTCTTGGAGCACAAACAACAACATGAGTAACAGTAGTTAATGACTGTGGTCTCTAAGCCCAGCTGGAAGTGCGAACTGAGGCGACATTTGTGTGAAACAGCAGCTCCTGCCTTCTGCTGAGTTACAGAATCAGCTTGAGCCAGGGAATAAAAGGAGGTTGAAGGTGTAAGGATGGGGTGAGGAGTAAGGGGGAGCAAGGAAAGCAGGAAACACAGAAAAGCATTTTGGTGGAAAGGCATTCCAGAACCAGTAAGGACAGTAAAGTTCCTGATACAATATATTTCCCTGGCTTGTCACTGAGAAAGGTTGGATGTGTCCCAGCTGAACTGCTTTCAGCTGTGCAGGAGAGCAGTACCCTGCATCCCAAACCTGCTAATATAATTCAAGGGTAGGTACAAGAAGCAAATATGTTATTCAGGAAAACAACCTGTTCCGAATCTGTGTTTGTCTTTAGGCTGCTGAAGGTGACAGCATCCTTATGAAAGGATGACATCCATGTCTTTCATGGAAGGTACACACATCCTTAGAGGCATACATAGATCTTAGACGTCGCTTGAATTTTTCCTGGATCCAAGATTTTGGGTTTATTAGTACAGTTACAGCATCACATGTGGGTAGCTTTACAAAGCAAAGATGAACCCAGCACAGAGAGAATGGAGAGGCAGAAAAATCAGAGCAAAACACGATCATCAGTCCATGCTAACTTCACCTGCAGAATTTTATTTAATATTTCAATAAAATTAAATTAGTCCTTATTCTGGGGTAGCTTAATTCTTGTGATCTTTGCCTTAGCAACCCTTTCTTTCCTTTTTCATTCTGCCTTCCCATTGTAGTGAAACACACGCAAATTCTGATACAGAACAATCTGATTTCTTATGCCTTTGAAACCCTAAACTCTGCTGACAAGACAGGTTAATGCTGTTTTGTCAACAGTTCATATCTGATGCATGGAGAAAACGTAGATATAAGATAAAATATAATGGCTTAAGAGAGAGATTGAACTTAATCTGTCCTGTCTGGATGTACAGACATCTGAAGTTTCAAAGTGCTCTCTCAAAAACGTTTCTTCAGACAACACATAATCTTTAGGGGTGTTAGAATCAAGGAAAATATTGGAAAATAAAAAGGAAAATGGCCTTAATATAGTCTGATCATAAGGCACGGAATAGTGTGAAGTGAGATGGGATCCTTCTACAAGGAACATCACTGTGAGTGTGGATCCTCTCTGGAATGTGCTAAAATCAGGAATACTTCAAGTATGGACAAAAAAATTTATTACAGACAGGTTGGCTAACTGTGCAGGGCAGAGTAGAAAAGATCCTTTGAATCCTATAAAAGCAAAATGCAGAATTAGCAGAGAAAAAACCCTTTCTATTGCTCCTCCCATCATCACTGCCCAGCGTCACGTGTATTCCTACATCACATCACACACTGGTCATGAAAACACTGAAGCTTTCCCTATGCCAGCCCTCTCCCATGTTGTTTACCCATGGGCTCTGGGAACAAAGAACTGACTTGTCAAAATTAGTTTAACGTTATAGTTAAAACTACAAAATAATATTTTTCTTTGGAAAGGTGGAAAGGTGAAGAGTAACTACATCAAATTTCACAACCAAGGCCATGGACCAGAGAGTTCTCCCTCAAAAATATGTCTTGAAAGCCTGCGGTCTGACAGATAAATTGACTGATTGGTCAATTATTCGTTTTATGTGCAGCTTCGTTAAGAAAAGAACAGCAAATGCTTTATCCTGTCAGCACTCAATGTAAAATTCCGACTCTTAGAGGGTTTAGGGACTTGACTCCTCTACAGCTGTTGGAAAACAGGAGCTGGAAACAAACCTGAGTGCTAAATACCTGCTGAGTATTTGGTACTTGCATAGTTCAGGGGAGGAATCTGGGCAGAAAAGCCCAGTTTCAAAAAGGAGCCACCACAGAAGTTGAATACTATTTTATGAGGAAGGAGCTATCTGACTTGGCTTCATTACAGATTCACACATTCAATCACACCAACATCACTTTTCAAATACCATCTCTTACAAATGGATGTTGTTAACTTTCCCCGACAGTAAAGGCACAGCATGTGATTTTCATCCATCAGAGGAAGCTTAATAAATCAACCAGTACATTACAGCTTCACGCCAAGTTAGCACCTTCATCATGGAATGAAATTAGCAAAGCAAATACACTGGCTAATTGTGAAATATGCTAATTACCAGCTCAACCCGTGAAATAAGGCATGAGTGATGTGTGATGAGCTTTGTACAGAGTCGTGAACGCTTGGAAATGCGACACTTAAATAAAGTCTAAAACTGCTTATGCAGAGAGAAAGGAGAACAGACAGGGCTAGGGAACAGGCATGGTGGAAAAATATTTTCATAAGAAGTTTGAAACCTTTTTGATTCTGCTACTCTCATGGGATTAAAGGCTGGGTGTAGGGAAATGCGTTGATAACAGGCTACAGACCATTTTCCATCTATTTCACACCAATCTGAATCTATTCAAGGTCATTACCAAAGAGAACTGAGCTACCAGTTTGGGATAAATTCACAAGTTGGCACAGTTTGACTTGAAGTCAACAGCATGGTGGTTTTCCATTGGTAGAGAATTTGTCCTTTTATTTGATGAATTCAGACTCTTTGCTCACCAACCAGGCACTGACACTTGGGCTTTGCAAATGTCTTCATTATTGAGAACAGGAAGATGATTCACCAGCCTAGGGCTTTCTCTGCCATTCACCTTGGCTCTTATGGAGACTCTTACTTTCGTTTCTACACAAATCTCCTACTCGTGTTTTTGTACTTGTCTTCTAAATTATGTGGTGTTTTCTCTATTTAAACTCCTCCTCCCCAGATTTTCATCCCACAAGAGGAGGGGAAAAAAGGCTTTGAGAGAAGGATAAAGTCTTACTGTGGTTCATCAACAAGGGAAGGCTTCACAGATGCAGAGAATGAGCCCTGTTTTATAAGGTTTTCCATTTAGTGCCCAACAGTTCTTCCCCTCTGCTCTGCTCTTGTGAAACCTCACCTGGAATACAGCATCCAGCTCTGAGGCGCACGCACAAGAAGGATGCCCACTTGTTGGAAGGAGGCCAGAGGAGGCCACCCACGTGATCAAAGGGCTGTCTCTGCTGTGGGGACGGGCTGAGAGAGTTGGGGTTCTTCAGCCTGGAGAAGAGAAGGCTCTGGAGAGAACTTAAAGCCCTTTGAGTGCCTTTAAAAGCGCTCCATGAGAACTGGACAGGGACTTTTTGCAAGGGCACGGAGTGACAGGACAGGAGGAAATAGCTTTAAGGTGAAAGAGGGCAAGTTTGGATTAGATACTAGGATGAAATTCTTCCCTGTGAGGGTGGTGAGACCCTGGCACAGAGTGCCAACAGCAGCTGGTGCTGCCCCATGCCTGGAAGTGTCCAAGGCCAGGCTGGACAGGGCTTGGAGCAACCTGGGATAGTGGAAGGTGTCCCTGCCCATGGCAGGGTGTGGAACAAGATGATCCTTAAAGTCCCTTCCAGCCCAAGCCATTCTTTGATTCTATGATTCCATGATTCTATGATTCCATGATAACTCTTACCTCGTCAACTCCTTCCATGGAGGTTGAATCACAAGATTTACTCACATGGAGGTTTGAGGTTCAGAGCCAAGACTTCAGAGGCTTTGAATATGTCTGAAAATGGCCTTATATTTTGACTTCTGAATATAAGATTAAGCCTTATTCTCTAACAAACAAGAAAATTCTATGTATTCGAAATTTTTTTTCAGAAATTTGGTACCTGGAGTATTCCGGCTATCCATTAGATTGGCATCAATTCTCATGCAAAGTTTTTTGAGAAAGGTCACCTGAAAAAAAATAGTTACTCCATGATCACTTTCATTTACACAGCATAATGCTGTTGCCAGAACATCCTATCCCCAGCTGTTTACACTCCTACCCTCCCTCATGCCAACATGTGTATGGTGGGTGACAGATTGTAAACTGGAGTCAAACTGCAGTGGCTCCTTGCCTCCAGAAACCACAGAGCCGAATAATGGGTGATCAGGATGAATAGAAAGTAGCTTGAAAGTAGTGTGAGGGGAGGTTTAAGTTCAATATTAGGAAGAAGTTCTTCACTCAGTGGAGGGTTGGGGACTGGAATAGGCTCCTCAGGGAAGTGGTTACAGCTACAAGGCTGACAGAGCTCAAGAAGCATTTTGACAATGCTCTCAGGCACACGGTGGGATTTGGAGTGCCCTGTGCAAGGCCAGGAGTGGGAATCAATGATCCTTGTGGGTCCCTTCCAACTCAGCACAGTCAATAAATCTATGATTTTATGAAATATTAATGACCCTGTAGGGTTTCTAGCTCGGCAGTCTGACAGGCAGCATTCTGGCAGAAGTCAGTTGCTGGCTTATCCCAGCACAAGATGGTTCAGGTTGGAAAGGATCACAGTGGGTCATCTGGTCCAACCTCCTGCTCAAGCAGAATTATCCAGAGCATAGGACTGTTTCCAGTGAGTTCTGGAATATCTCCAGTGAGGGAGACTCCACACCCTCTCTGGACAATCTGTTAGGTGCTCGGTCACTGCACAGGAAAGAAGTTCTTCCTCATGTTCAGGTGGAACTTGCTCAGCATCAGTTCCTGCCCGTTCCCCTGGTGCCACTGCTGGGCCCCCGGAGCAGAGCCTGGGCCCTGCTCTGAGTCCTCCCTGCAGACAGGGACACACAGGGATGAGGGCCCCTCTCTCAGAGCTGAACAGCCCCAGCTCCCTCAGCCTTTCCTGGGCAGGGACATGCTCCAGTCCCTCCATCATCTTTGCCACCCAGCACTGCACCCATTCCAGGAACTCCATGTCTCTCCTGTCCTGAGGAGTCCAGAACTGGACACAGCACTCCAGATGTGCCTCAGCAGGGCTGAGCAGAGGGGCAGGATCACCTTGATCAGCCTGATGGGACACAGCTAACTGGATTTAGTTATGTATATTTCACAGAGTCCTGTGCAATGTTGGGAGCAAATAAAACCCAATTTTTAGTTATTTTTTGGCAAGACCTCTGATTCACATTTTGCTTCCTGGGGGACTGTCTTGTGGGTGCAAAGCAAGGAGCACTTAGAACAAACATACATGAGTTTGATGAATGGAAGAGCTAGTTCCCTTTTTTTTTTTAATGTTGCATCTTGAAGGATTAAATAGCTGAGCCAATTTATCAACAGTTTATTGCTGGATTCCAGGAAGAGGATGCCACACCCTTGGAAGTGTTCAAGACCAGGCTGGATGTGGCTCTGAGCAACCTGTGTTAGTGGAAAGTGTCCCAGCTCATGGCAGGGTGTTGGAAGAAGATGATCTTTAGGGTTCCTTTTAACCCAAACCATTCTAATGATTCTATGATTCTATGCCTCACCCTGGCATGAAAGGCCAAGTGTTGCTTCTATCTCAGAATCATTAGAATTATGGTTGGAAAAGACCTTTAAAATCTTGAAGTCCAACTGCCAACCCAGACCACCGCCATGTTCACCATTAAACCATGTCCTTAAGTGCCATATCATGTATTGTTGGAATACTTACAGGAATGGTGACTCCACAGCGTCTCTGGGTACTCTGCTGCAGTGCTTTACCACCCTTTCCCTGAATATTTTTTTCCTAATATCCAATCTAAACCTCCCCTGGAGCAGCTTGAGGCCATTTCCTCTCTTCCTGGTACTTCTTACATGGGAGAATAGATTGACCCCACCTGGCTGCACCCTCCTGTCAGGGAGTTGTAGAGAGCGAGATCCCCCTGGAGCCTCCTTTTGTCCAGGCTGAGGCCCCCAGCTCCCTCAGGAGCTGCTCATCAGGCTTGTGCTCCAGACCCTTCCTCAGCTTCATTCTCTTCTCCGGACATGCTCCAGCCCCTCAATGTCTTTCAGACATAGCCAAAGGAAATGAGATTTCAAACTCTGCTAAATTGTGGAATTAGATGTAATAACCTCATTTTCTTCTCATTTGCTGGTGGCCTGATTCAGTCACTAAAGTCACATCTGCATGAAGCTGATCAGTCTGACAGGAGACTCACGCGTGAGATTTGGAATTTTAGGTGTATAAGAGATATGGGGGGGAGCAGGATGATGTAAAGAGACCCAGTGTATTTAGAGGAACTTACATGTTCCTCAGTGCATTTCCCTTGACAGTTTGCAGAAATACAGTGAGTCAGCTGTCATCATATAATATATTAGTATAAAACAGTGTAAAAAGGGACAATATGCTTAGGCACTGATTAAAGAGAAAAGGGGAAAGGAAAAAAACTCCAAACAACCAAGCTCTTTGTTAGTGAAAGGGAGTTGTGTGAAAGTTTGGAAATGTGCCTCCACTCAACTTCAGGAATTAGTTTTGAATTAGTTGGAAGTATTTTCATTCTGGCTGCAAACCAGCCCAAAGACCACCTGCTGTGAAATAAAGGAGCACAGACCAGCGGTTATTATAGCAATAGCCATAAGTTTATTGCTTATTGGTACTAAACTTAAATCTTAGTAATTTTGAATTACTGAGTTAGCTTAGATTTATGGAGATGCAGGATCATTTAGAACTGCAGTCATTCGAGAAGGGTATATTATCTAAACCAATTTTCTTATAGTGATGCAATTGCAATATCATAGTTACGGTTGTATCAGCCTTTCCATTATAAACTCCTATTTTCAGGGGCTTGTAATTTGACCGTAAAAATTCACTCCTAGTTGAAACGTGGCACACAAGGTCTGAGATGAACATCTCTTTTCTTTTTATTTTCAAAATTAAAAAAAAAAATTAGACCTGTTCAGCCACTTCTAATGCTCCAAATCTACCAACAACAAAAGCGACCAAGCAGAATTTGGCTGTTTGACATCCTTCAGTGTCCTTTTACCAGTATTCAGAGGAGACTCTTCCTGGCAGTTAGAACATGGTAAATTCTAGCGGAAGGTGTCCCTGCCCATGGCAGAGGGGTTGAATTAGGTGATTTTTAAGTTGTCTTCCAAACCCAATTGTTCTCAGATCCTGTAATTCTGTGAAATTGCTCCTGTGGTGTGATGGGGAGGAAAACCAACCATACACATTTTTGGACCCATTTGGGGGAAGATTTGCACTTCTGTGTAACTTCTCTAACATGTGTGGATGAGACTTCAAGATTCATAAAACAGTTCCAAACAACTTTTTAAGACTCTCTAGATGCAAAAAGATGGCTTAAATTTTAGAAAGCTTTAGAAAGTGAAGCTGTTCACAGGAAATCATGGGCCTTAAGAAAACACTTCCTCTGGTTTATTTTTGCTCTTCTAAAAATTTTGCTTAGAAGCATTATCAACCTCTTTCTGCTAAAAAATTCCCTTGACTGTAATTGAGCTAAAATATTAATGTTTACCCAAATTATTTCAACATTGATTCAATTTATTAATTTTAATTCTGATTTATTTACTAGCATTCCCTCATAAACCAGTGATGCTGATATATGAGCTCAACCTCTTCATTTCAGATGTCCCTCTCTATCCACTAGAAGGCACACCTTACATTCTGATTAATGTATTTACAAACTGGAGGCTTATTCTGCACCATGTTTAAAAGCACTTTTTATTTTCCATCTGATCTTACAATAACGCAGATAAGGTCTGACATTTCAACCAACACAAAATATATTAGTTTTGGCTTTAGCATTAAATGAATCTAGCAATGATTATTTTGCCTCTGGCTGCTAATTATTGCAGTGCAGTATTTGAGAAATACTTAAAACCATGGACTGTGTAAACCTGCAGCAAAGTTTGCTAAGTCACAGTTGGATGAAGCACCTGCACAGCAACTGCTTGGGAAAAGACTTTTCTTAATCTCATGGTGCATTTAGCTACAACTGAGACTCTGGAAAATCACCCCTATGTAAGCAGCTCCTTGAACTATGAGAAGGATTTGTATTTTGGTTTATGTCTCCTGTGGTTAATAGGCCATAGAAATGGAAGGTTTGGGTTAACCTCAGAAAGGACATCACACACTCCTGTTCCTTGAGGGGCTGATCCCATGCTCAAGGAATTCAATGGCAAAATGACTACTGACAGCAAAGAACTGAGATTAAATCAACAATAATAATAATTCCCCCCCCTCCCCCAGTGTATTTTATTCCCAAGAATCTGGATCTTGACATGATTTAGAAAGTGGAAATGACATGATTCAGCATTAGACACACATTTCACACTCATCTGAAATAAATGTTTCTGATAAGGAATAGGAATAGGTGTCAGCCCTAAGATCTAAGGTACAAATCTGTGTCTGATTTATGCAAAGCAGTATTTATTACTGTATAAAATAGTGAAACTGCTTTTTCTATTATTGACAGTGTCATTTTTTTAAAAGCCTCTAAAACTGACTTTTATTTAATCCTGTAATTATGAACAAAGTTGGCAAACATTTGAAGTAGCATTAAAAGCTAGGGATAACACCAGGATTTCCTTCTGCTGGCATCTGGATCTTTAACCTCAAGCATTTAAACTTTTATACTAACCAAGAAATTTACAGTGCTTACTGTTCGCTTTATTCAGCCAGAATATCTCAAAACCAAAATAGAAGTGTTGTATGGAAAATTATTTGCCATCCATGGAGTCCTGAAAAGTGCTGTTAACCTGTGTGATCATAGAATTATAGAACCAATGAATGGTTAGGGTTGGAAAGGACCTTAAAAATCCTCCAGTTCCAAGTCTCTGCCATGGTCAGGGACGTGTTCCACTATCCCAGGTTGCTCTAAGCCCTGTTCAACCTGGCCTTGAACACTTCCAGGGATGGAAAGGATGCTTTGAAAGAAATTTTCCTGTAGACTTGAACACATAACTTTAATCAAGCAAACTTGGTAATCTTGGTTTAATGTTAAGCTGTTGAAATATTTTATTGTTATCATTTTAAGGTTGCATTATGGGCTTTATAGTAGATATAATTAAACACTTCTGTAATTGCATTTGTATTGGTACCCTTGAGACTGGGCAATTATTGAAGGTCAGCTCTGATGACAACATTTTTCTTAGAATAGAAAATATCAAATCTAGGTAAGATCAAGTAACTATCAGCTTTTCTATCTACAAAATCAAGCCTTGGAAGAATCACAAATTGTAGGCATCCTTCAGATTTAGAAAATGAATTTTACATCCAGTACATTTCTGTAGGGGAAAAAAAGTTAATTCAATATTCAAAGAAGTTGTTTGGTCTCTCTAGATACCCCAGCATCTCGAAGGAGCAATTCAGGGTTATTTGTCTCCTTTATTCAGGGGTTATTTTGATGATGGCATGAGCAGAGCTTCATCTTCAGTGCACTTTGCCCCCAGTCTATGAAGTGACACCTCCATGGAAAACCCAGGAGGAATCGTCCACAGCAGGTGGAATTGGCCTGCACTTTCCTAATTCCATATAAAATTTATTAAATCCATATTAAATATAATGAACATTTAAGACTGCATGGGATTTTTTAATGCTCTCCCTGATGGCAATATGACAGAGGTGAATAACTCAAAATCAGAACTGGCAGAAATGTGCCTCTAAACCATGATAATTTTAAATTTTCACACTTTTTTCCCAGCTCTGGTAAAAGATGAGAGAGTGAAACAGCAAAGATTTTTACTAGACAAAATAAAACAAAATAGATACTATTTTGGATCAGGTCAAAAACAATGTTTGTTTTCATCCTTTTAAAACATTTTGTTTCCAAACCAGGTTTTTTTTACACATTCTTAAGTGGCAAATTAACTCAGTTTGGAATGCTGTTGAGATAGAAAAATCCTTGAAAAATACACTTTCTCACACACTGAAAAATTTGTTTCTGCGAAATTGGCATATTCTAATATTCTGCTGAGAGGGAAAAAAATAAAAAGCTTCAGTTGAAAATTTCTGAACAGAATTGCTAAAAATATATGGCTACTAGGAAAGGTGGCAGGAAAGGTTTGGATGGCAGCTTATCTTTCCTGTTGTTTTTTACTCAGTTTTGGTTTGGCCACTGTCAGTGAGAGGACATTTGGCTTTGTCAGAAGTTAATTTAGCTCCTGTTTTCAGGTATTCCATCTTCATTTCTCAAACTGCCTGCTGCCTTCTTCCCACATGGAAGATTTATTCACACATGCTTCTTCCTTCCTCAGCAAAACAGGGAGCTGAATTCTCATGGGATCTCATCTTTTCAGACCTGATGTCTTTTATTCTTGCTTTCCACATTGGGCACGAAGAATAGTTTATATTTTATTTTATTTGGTTTTAGTATTCTTATCCCAAAATTCATTGCTCTGCATTAAAATCTGTGTTTAAAAAAAAAAATGGTGTGACAGCATTGGCAAAGACAATCATGTTTATCAAAGACAAACAAGGATGTTGGAAATGGGTGATCTTTTGGGTCCCTTCCAATCCAAACCATTCTGTGAGTCTATGAATTGGAGAATTGGAAAAATTCTTGTGCTTATTTCGAGCCAAGCAAAAAATTCCATTGACTATGTAGAAAAAATAGGGATCATTATATGGAGAGGCATGGATTTACATTAAAGGATGGATCAGTACCAGCAAATTAAATGGACCTTTCTCCAGAAGAACATGGCATTGTGGAATGGTAGAGGCTTCCAAACAAAGCTGTGTTGAGGAATCTGCTAACGAATGATGGGAATACTGTGGAACCCAGCTCAAATGTGTGCTGTGGAGCTGGTTTACTTGTTCGTGTAGATGTAGTCTGGGGAATTGGGTTCTTTTCTTTTTCTTTTTCTTTTTTTTTTATATATATATTTTACAAAGAAATAAAACCTCAGTAAACACACTCCACTTGCTTATGTCTGTTGCCCCGTTTGCTAATGGGCATAAAAATCCTGACCTCTTTTGCAATGATTCTTGAGATCTGCTGATGGAAAATGCTATATGTCAGCAAAAATTTTTTTTGTCAGCATTATGAACATAATAATTTCTAAGGACAGCAAATTTAGATCACAAAGTCATTGCTAAGGAGTGAAATGACATTGGCACCACTCACTGAGATGTAGAACTATTGGTGTGATTAGGGCCAATAAAGTTGGGACAACTTTGGTTCTTCCAGCCAAAAATATGGCTTGCTGGCAAGTAAAAAACTGGCTGAACCCTTGCCAGCTACTGCATGCACAGCTGTATAGATTATGTGCCATAGCTTTTCCATCAGTAAAACACGGCCACAAATCTAACTCTTCGTGACTGCACTGAAGTTGAAAGGGAATTCGTTGGGGAAAAAAAAAGGCATGACCTATATATTGAAACAAGAACTTAAATATTATTTTGCCTGGTTATCTTCACTGCTTTTTCTTCATACAAATCCAATAAAGTTCAAACTAGTAGCATTAGTTTATTTATTACCATAGGGATCAGAATCCCATATTCTGATCCAGAACTTTACTGAGTCATGCAAAAGAAATGCCCCAAAGAGAATGAGCCAGAGTGTGTTCATCATTCTAAGGAACTGAGAAAAGCTCTCTCAGGGAGTGACATACCCAGGGTGGAATATGTGCCTAAGATCACTGTTTTAGGAAAGCACCAAATATTTCTGTAAAAATATTCTCTTTCTCTCTATTTCTTCTAACCAAGGTGTCTAAATGACCATGGAAACAAAGACAGAATCCTCTGGCATTTCCCACTTCAACCGCTGGGGCCCAGGGTGTAAAGATAAAAATATTTAACAATCATGGTAAAGGAAAATTTAGAGTGACTGGAAGAAACTGGGACAAAGCAACTAGAGAAAATAGAGTATAACCTGATTTCAAGAAAAACATTTTGGATTTTCTTGGTGAGCTTTGCAAAAAGACTCGAGAAAGATGACTCTGGGAAACAGTTTCTGAAATATGACTAAAGAGGATAATAACAAGACCCAAATCCATTTAGTGGAGGGTTTAGGAGTCAATTCTGAATGATACAATAAGGAACAGTGAAAAATGAACTTCTCTATTTACGAAGTCAAGTGTGATATAACTTTACACTGAGTGGTCAGATGTATCATTAACATGTTCCAGCTTGTTAATTTATTATTCTTTGAATAAAGATCTGAATTTGTAATGCTAAGTACCACAACAATCTGAATTAGAGAGAGACCAAACGTTTCTCATAGTTGTAATGTGTTAATCTTTAATCCTCACTTCTTTCAGAAAATATTAAAATTTATAGCTAAGACTTTGAATAATCATTTTGAATAAATGCTGAGGTTAGACATCACAGTTAGTGGCTGTAAGGACAGGCCAGCACTGAGTGTCTTGAACTGTCGTGACCAGGTACCCTTACCTTGCTTAAATCATTGCTTACATTAACAGTAGCCAAACAGACAAAAAGGTGAAGCAAATGAACACACAACAAACAGAGAGTGGAGTCAATGTTGATCTCTTATTTGAATAAATAAATAAATAAATAAAATCTGTTGTCTTATAGAGCAAATTGAATTTTCTTGTCCAGCTTAGACCATTTCACCAGTTTATGTTTGTTCTCTTTCAGTGTACTTTTATCGATAACTCTCAATTAAATTTTCTTTTAATGAGCTCTCGGTGTTATGACTAAATTGTTAATTTCCCCCAAATTCAGTGACCTTTTGTCTTGTCCACTGATTCTGCCAGTCTAAGCTGAGACATTTCTTTGCTGGAACCAGTATGCCTGTCCCTCTTCATTTTTTTTTTCCCTCTGCTGAAATCGTTATCCAACCAAATGCGCTGCAGTCCCCCGGTTTGAGATTCACTTCATCTGATTCTCTGGGATTTTTTCCACCATAAATTTAGATTCAGAATTCCCTGCCCAGTAGGAGAGGGAGGAAAGATGCGTGCTGGTCATTTGCATATTTTAACAGACGGAGCTGCTTTTGCTGTGCAGCTGTCGATGCAGAAGAAATATTCTTTGGGGTAAAGCACTAGGCTGAGCAAAAAAGCCTGTGAAGGCTTCCATCTCTTCCACTCCTGCTTTACCACCAATTGGAACAGAAGAAGTTGTCATGGTATAAGATTATCTACCCTCCATTTTCACAAGCACTGGTATCCCTGGTGGCTCCTGGAAAGCTCAGCTCCTCCAGACAGTAAAATCCTTTCTATTTTAATACTCCATGAGCAGGTGATTGGGCTTTTTGACCGCTTGGATTTTGCTAATCAAACAGATTGGATTCAATTTTGCACTAGACCCATAAAGCAGAAAGATTCTAACTCAATGGTCAGTTGTGGCATCTGCTGCAGCAAAACTCCACATATAATTTCTGGGAGAAATCAAGGCTTAGGACTGCACTAAATTCTGCTTCTTTTCCAAAAAAGGTATTTTCTACCATAAAAAATAATAGAGTGATAAAGAAAGGAATGAGAGTTATAAATCTGTTACTGAAGATTGTAGAATTGAGGGATTTATCTGTGGATTTTTACTTGACTGAAAATCAGATAGACAGGAATGTTACTAATTCTAAGTATGTTGATATCATAGAGGTCTGAAAACTAAGCTGAACATGGAGGTTGTCAATGCAGAAAAATAAAAGCCTTCTTGAGTGAGTTATTCATCATACCTCAATACATAATATCTAATGTAGAATATTCCCCTGGAGCTGTCCCATTTTATTAAAGGTGAGGAAATACTGATGATCAGCTTATACTGAGCATACAAATATTAGAAAGCTAAACATGGATGTGAAAATTCCAGTGTGACTGGATTTACTGAGCTGTAGCAACAAGGATTCATCCTGTCTTTTGGTAACGGTGCCAATATGTCTGATTTTCAGAAATCTTCCTTTATACTTATGTTTTTCAGGTTTCAGGTTCTGAGCATGGGGATTTGATGTGCCTATTCAATTAAACTGTGTCCAAAATTGCTATAAGGATGGAGGCAGTTCCTGAGTTAAAGGCAGTAGCACCAAAATATTGACAAGAAAATTTAAAAAATAAGAACAGAAGACACAGAGGGCAAATAGCAATATTTTATATACAATGGACTGCAGGGAAATATCAACGAGTCAGTAACTCTCTATATCCAACCTTTTGTTCTGATCACTGCTGTGTGACCCAGAGCATATTTATAAACCTAGAAAGTTTTAATTTGACTCTTATTTCAGTCCCCCAGATACATTTGCAGAGCTGCATTTCCCACCATGCTCTTTGTTAGAGCATAACCCAGTTATTTCATATTCTTCACTCCTCAATGCAAAATGTCATGTCTCTTTCTTTTTTCTTTTCATTTATTTTGTATTTTATGAGCTCTGTCCAACAATACTGCCCACATATTTTAAAAGTGGCAACATAAGGAGTTATTTGCAAGAAGTCTTGAAGAACCATCAAGGACACCTGCTTGCAGGATTGTATTAAATTGAGATCAGCCAACATTACAGTGCATTTCAGCACTGGAATCAGCCAAAAATATGTCCCTAGCAGTGCTATTTTCATTATTCAGACCTTCACCCAAAATCTGTGTAACTGCCTCTTAAATTAATTTTCACACTTGCCTGTCTCTATAACTAGCTGCTGCAGTGTGCTGTGTATTTTAACTACAAGGAAGCGTTGCAGGTAGAAGATTTCTCCCTGAAGTCACTCGAATCCTCCTTAAATTCAAGCCACGGTCTCTCAGTCCCACGCTTGCAGTGGGGGGCACCTGTCATCTTTTTCATCACGGCAAGCTGTGCCCTAGATTCTGCACCCCCTCCCCTTCCCACCATACAGGTACGTGTGAGTGTGTGTTCTTTTCCCACTGAATTTTTTATTCAATAAATAAATAAAACTTTCCTGAAGTTGCTAAGGTCTCAAAGGTGCGGGAACTCGTAATATGAAAAAAAAAAAAGAAAAAAAAAGGGAGAAGAAAAAGAAGAATAAAAAAAAAAAAAGAAAAGATAAAAAAGAAAGAGTTCAAAGACAGACAGCCAAGGTAGAAAGGAAAATATCTGTTCTGTGGGACATGACAGGAAAATGGAGTTGTTCTAACATCAGTGGAAAGGATGGGAAATATTATTAAAGTTCAAATAAATATCATCTTGATCTTATGCATTTGGGCCAAAGTTGTGTGGGTTTGCTGCAAAACCTAGAAGGAGAATCCAAATGCTTGGGGGGAGTACTACAAACTTGCACTGGTAGCAACATACAGATTTTCCAGGAAGGCAGTAATTAATGGTACCATAAGGAAATTGTCTCTTTCCTTCCCGTATGATGCAGCTGTGCTGGATTCTCTTCCTCTTAGCTGACGTGTAGACTAGGCTTTACTAATACATTAGGCATAACTTCCAGATCAACATCAGCTTTTCCTAAAATCAGACTAAATCTCAGAGTTTTCAGTGATTTCACAGAATCACAGAATCATTAAATTTGGAAAAGACCTCTAAGGTCACCAATTCCAAACATTTACCCAGCATCACTGTGCCCAGCCCTAAACTATATCCTGAAGCAATTGCAGGGATGGTGACTCCACCACTTCCCTGGGCAGCCTGTTCCAATGCCTGAGCAATTCTTTGCCCCTCTTGTGCCGAGTCCCGTAAGTTGAAGCCATTGCATAACCTCCTCTATTATACGGGACATCACATCAAAACCTTTTGGACTCAAACTTAGAGCTACCATTCTGTATCTACAGTTCCTATCGTAGCAATGAGATGTCTTAGAAGTAGAGAAAAATAATTTTGAGACTATTTTCTACAAATAATTTTCACCATTAACTTCAGGCTTGAAGCAACTTGGTCTAGTGGAAGGTGTCCCTGCAGGGGGTTGGAATGAGATGGTCTTTAAGGTTCCTTCCAACCCAAACCATTCCTCAATCCTGTGATTCCATTTAAATAAGAAGCAACAAACCAAAGCTATTTATCCCTACCCTGCTTGAGTAGCCTTTCCTCTCCGCCTTTCTGTGTGGAGCACAGATTTCAGTCCTTCACAAAATGCTCACTCACTGAAGGCCAAACATTCAACGTCCAAATCTTTTGATTTTGAAGTGGGAGCAGCAGAGAATGGACAGATTTCCATTCAGGCAACCTGGCACCCCCAAAAATGATTTTTTGAAATATGAGGAAGTCCTATATATTAAAATTACCAATTTTATCTAAGAACAGCACCGATGCTAAAATAACTTTTTGTTCTGTCTCTGTACTGATAAAAAATGAACTTGTTTGTTGATTTGGTTTTGATTGTGGGCCAAAAGTAAGCATTTGAAATGTGTCTGTGAAATGTCTCAAAGTGATGTTGGTAGGCAGCCAGTGTCAAGGATCTCCTTGAGATTTATTTTGGGTCCCTAAAGAATTCCATTATTAGGATATCGCCTGGCTTAAATTATAAGTATTTTTAAATGAATAGTTTAAATTAAAAATAATTTTATCTGAATTAAATTATAAATAGTTTTCTCAAAGAGGACACATGTCCAAGATGGATAACACTTCCTTCTTGCCAATCTTTAATCGCAGTCATCTTAAAGCTGTGCCTGGACAGAATTCTCTCAGTGGTGTTTCTCATATCTTCCTGGTGTTATCAAGTTCTGAAGGCTTGGTGACCCCTTGCAACATGGTTAAGAAGGATTGTTTAAAGTTTATGATTTATAGTGGCCCAGTTCAGGAGATGTGGCTTCTTTTACTCATCTGTTGGTAGCTTTAGGTGCTATAGGTCACCCCAGGGGTTTCTCCTCACACTGGTTTCTTGGTTAAAACAGGAGAGTCCTTGAGATAGGAGCTTTTTGGGCAATGCTGAGTGCAGTGGGGCTTCAGTACATGTCCTTAAGATGTTTTCATAGTATGAGCAATCAGCAGTAGCAGGCTAATGGTGTACAGGGTTTACCCTGGGCTTCTGCAAAGGAGGAATTTGACCTGCTGAAAAAATCCTATACTGGAGTGAAAGGAACCTCTGAAACCTGATGCTGCTATCACACTTCCAGCACACACTAAATTATCTTTTCCATCCTCCACGTGGCAATTTTCTAGATGAGATTTCTAAAGCCATTGTCTTTTGCCAGATACTTAATTTTTTTAAAATTATTCTGTTGCATCCATCTTAATTCTACTGAACTCATAAGGGAACTGAAAACAAACAAACAAAAAAATTTAAAAAGAATGAGACAGGGAAGCAAGTTTAAAAAAGAAACCCAAACAAACCCATCAAAATGATAATTGCTAAGTTATCATTTGCTTGCTCTTTTCCAGTCTAGCTGCTGCAGCAGCTCCTCTCTCGTCTTCCACTCCGCCTTAGCTCCCAAATGGTATCAATTATCCACAAATCTCACAGGGCCTGCACCATCTGAATAACAATTCATTAACCTTCACTTTCCTCCTGCTGATTAACTCGCCCCCACCACCTCCCCGATGTAGGAGACAGCGTGTCGGAAATTCAGCCAAACTTTTTAATTATGCAAATAATACAATACTCGGAGATAATTATTTAGCCAGGACTCAGGCTGTATATTCGATGCTTTGCTCTGCTCTCACAGGCTTTTCAGCTCTGTTCTCTTCCTTACATCATCTTGGCCGTGTCAAGGAGAATGAAGGATTTTCAGTTTCGCTCGGTGCAGGTGATCACTCCCAGAAGCTGCGCGCAGATGTGCCAAGGCTTGGGGAAGAACATGCTGCTGCAAGGCTGGCCAGGGAACACAAAAAGCCAGTTTAAGTTTTCAGTATCTATCTTTCAGTTCCAGCAGCCTCCAGATGAACCCTGAGCGGATCCAAAATCTCTCACTGCAGGGCTGAGTTTTGCATCTTACATCTGGTAGGATCCCATCTGCGCAGCTCAAGTCTTTGCATTGCTCGTGTCTGGTATGAAACTGCTGAGTACTCCTCACTTTTTAGCAGTCAAACCCCTTTCTTTTTCCGGGCAAATTTAATATTTCATAAATGAAAAATTGGAAATCAAGTTTAAACCTCCAAACTTTTCTTTTTGACAGAGACAACTTAAAAGCCAAACAAATTTATGACCAGAGTTTTGTTTTATACAGACACTCCTAACTTTCACCCAAAGCTAACTCTGGAATGGCAGGATGGATTTGTTTCAAACTCTCTAGCACGCTTTCTGACAGACACATATGGGATTATTTCTATTATGCACAGGGTATCATTCTGAGCACATGAGATTTGGAACTTGGGTCTGAAATCAGTTCACCTCATGGCTCTGACAAAGTCCCATAAATATATCTTTGCACCAATACAAGTCACCTATGTACTTACCTTCGTAGCTCTGGCTGGTCTATTGAGTTTATTTACCCATAAATAGGGGTGGCATTACTTTATAAAGAATTTTAAAATCTCTGAACTGAAACTTTCTTAGCATTACAGATCACATCGGCAATATCGAATTTTGCCATCTGCTACATTCATCTGACATCATTCCTGTATGAAGAAAAGAACTGATTCTGCCTGATAATCAGCTTCAAATATAGCAGCATAAACAAATCTTTGTGAGATTAGACAATGCAAAATTCAGGAAAGCTTGGCAATACTTTATATGTCTCAATTTAACAATGTTTAAATTTCAGGTTATGATTATGTAGTCAATATCTCCAATTTTTTGCTAGGCATTTTTTAAAAGTTCAAGATTTCAAACACATTCAGACTGATTTCACTCTCCAGGATGCATGAGAGAGCAAACTTTCGGTTATAAACATCCAAATCACTTCAAAATAAGAAATAACAATGCCAGACCATTCTATTATCTTGCAGTTCTTGGTTTTTTAGACATATCAGAGTAGCTGAATATAATTATCTCAGTCTGGTAAGTATGAAAGTGAAGGTAAAGGTAAAATAAGGCCTTGTTCTTAAATAATTTCTTAAGATTGAGTAAGAATTGCTAAATCCATAAATGGACTGTGAAGAATGCTTTCCCAGCTGCTTCATAATGGAAGAGGAGTCCACTTCTCCTTGGTATCTTGACTGTTCCCCAGGAAAACTTCCTTTTTTCCAGTGAATATGCACTACTCATATCATGGTGCTGGAAAGTTCATCACCTAAAATCCCAGTATTTCACAGAAAATGCACTGCCTAATCTCTCTTGTCAGTCAAACTCAACCCACTGGGAAGGTGAAAGAGCTCTGGATGACACAAAATGTATAAATGTTCATATGATTAAGAACTGTGAGAACAGATCCATTTTTCTCTCAAGTTTCTTACTCTTACAGGCTGTCCTTTGCTCAGGCTGTTGACTTCTCCAGGTCTCATCCTTAGGTATCCAGCTGTTCTCATACCTTGTACAGGAAACCAAACCGAGGGCATCCACCCAGCAGCAGGAGAAAGATGTGACAATAACAAGTCCAAACTCAGCCTATAAACCAAATGCCAAGTTATTTAAGAACCCTGTGCTTAAGGAAATACCTGTCTCACAGAGTTGCTGAAAAACTTTAGCCATTACTGACTACAATGGAAGAGTCAGATGCTCTTCTCTTCTAGAAACAGGTCACTTAATTTGTTATGTGCGGTGCTGCATAACGAATTTTGGGCACCCAAGCTTTAATAGTTCAGCCTATGCAACTGGAAAAGATCACACTGAAAAGCAGAGACAGCGAAGAAAAAGGCAGCCTTAGCTCTCTGCCCCATGTTCAGTGTCTGATTCCACTGCTTTTTATCAGTGCTACCTGTGAGCAACTCTTTGCCTGCCTGGGGCTTGCTTCTGTCCTTTACAGTGGTCAGAAAATGACAATATGCAGAAATCATGTTGGGAAGGTAAATGATGAACAATATTTGATATGAATGAAACATTTGGGACACAACATCAGGCCTCTGTGAGGATTGCTGATGGAATGGATTCAGTTCCCCAAAGGTTAGAGAGGTGTCCACTAAATGTTTTCTGGGAAGGCAATCACTGGGAGAAGGTATAAATATCTAGCTTTAAAATGTATCCAGCACATCACTCTTGCTAAATCTCCAGTCTATGTGAACAGACAGCATTTGGTTTTTTTAACTGATTTAATAAGATCCTAATAGCTATGGATTGCATAATGCCACCAGGGCACATGAGTTGGGTATTAGTATGGATACGTTGCCAAAATTCTTCCTAATGGAGCTCCAAGACCATACCTTGCACCATTCTGAAGGTCTCCACATTTCTGGCTGCACACTTGTCCTTCAAATTTTCTTCCTTAAGCATAAAAATCTTTAAATCTTTCCCGCTCTTAGTTCATTCTTAGCACCTAGTGAGTTATCGATGATTAATCCATTTGTGTGTGCATGCAAGTAAATTTTAGTGATATTGCTGTGCCAGATTTTTGGCAGATATACAACACTGATTGTGTGGTTTGTCTTTTCATTGCTGCAAACCTATATTCATCCTAGGCCAGGTTGGATAGCGCTCTGAGCAACCAGATCCAGTGGGGAACATCCCTGCCCAAGGCAGGGGGTTGGAACTGGATGATTTCTGGGGTCGATTCCAACCTAAGCCATTTTGTGATTCTGTGCTGATGAACTTTCAGATTTAGACCTGGAATAAGGTTCCCAGGTAGGACTTGACTGCCCCTGTTTCTCTGTCCATTTGGACTGACCTTCAACACCAAAGCTGGAGAAGGACTCAGTTAATGTATGTCTACAAACTTGCAACTTGATTTTTATATAAGTGCTAAGCTAACTCTGTTTAATTGATTTTCCACATTGTACACTGAGAAATAGGATTTTTATGGCTCTTGAATAATTCAGAACTTTGATTCCTAAGGCAAAAAAAATGGGCAAGGAATAAAAGCATAATTATCATTGTAGCAGAGGTCAAAAGGACAAGCTGGCCATAAGTTCATAATGTGCTTGTGCTCTTGGACTCATTGTGGACTGTGGAATATTACCTTGTTGAAATCTTATTACTTAAGGAAGGAAAAAAAAAACCACACAGGCAGTTAGCTGCAAAAGAAATGGAGGAAGTGTTAATTTTTAAGCAAGTTTGACAAAGATTGAGTTTCATATGACAAATACTGTCAGCAAGACAGGATTCTGTCAGTGGAAGAAGTTTAAACATTAACAATTTCTGTCAGGCTGTTGACACAACCACGGCAGACATTTCCCAAGATGCTGAGATGACTGCTGGCATTTGTCAACAATCCTGTCACAGTGACAGCAATAAGACCATGTCTGGAAATGTGACAGTTTTGGCTTTGTGTTCCCCTGAGCATTGGCCCAGGTGTTCAGAGAAAGTGTGGGAAAAACCCGTATTTCTGCATTGTCATTCGAACGCGGAAAAAGCACAGGAGGAAAATGAGCTGTCACTCCAATTCCCATGATGCCTTTCTGCTTAGCATAACTCCACTCCGCGGCCCAGGGTCCACTGGTCCATACTCTGACAGATAATTAAGAAAGCAGCAGCTTTTTCTAGACGGCTCTTCCTCATGATTTGCATTTTAGCCAGAGGCGACCAGTTATAAAAAAAACATGATGGAAAGATGGTAAGAAGCCAATTAGATGGATGGATGGCTGACTGACAGCTCTCTGGTGTTATTACTCCAGATTTCATTGTATGTAGCCTGGCAGTTTTCAACAAGAACCAACTTTTGCAGGTTTGTAGAGCTGTTAAATGAAGGACTATATATAGAATGCAATGGTTTTGCACAAATCTTTTACATTTTCCTGAAATAAACATTTATTACTTCCATTCTAGTTTAAGCACCATAATCTTTCTTAGTTAATCACAATTTATGTAGCTGCATCGAGAAATTTTAGAAGACTTTGTATTAAAATAGCTCTGTTGATACAGCAATGATTAAAAAATGAGTTGCAAGTTAAATTATGACACTTTATGACACGGCAGTAATTAATGTTTCTAAGGAACAAGTCTGATTTTAAACATAAAGAAATGACACTGATTCATTTTAAAAAACAAAGTATTTATTTGAAAGAAAGTATTTAAAAGAATAAAGAGAAATCTGAATTTTCTCATTGTGCTGGAAGAATTTGTTCTAGTGGATGTTTCCTTTGTTCTGGGGATCTTTTTTTTTTCTTTTCTGTTTTTCCCAGAAAGAAAACATTGTTTTGCACAGGACTTAACAGTTTTAAATATGAAATAGCTTGTAAATTGCTGCTTTCCAGCTCATCTGTGCAGCTCCAACAGCTGGTAGCCAATCAGAAATATTCTTCTCTGCTAGTGCCTGGTGGCTGTATCTCACTATAAAATTTAAACATTAGCAGGGCTTTTGTTACACTTCTGTGTTGTTTGTGGATTTATTTTTTTGTTTTGAATACCAAATTTAACAAAGCACAGCAGCATTTGCAGTTCCAAAGCTACAACTGCCACCCGGTGAGTAATGGCCTTTGCCAACATAAAAAGTCCCTCAGCTTTCTTTGGCTTCTGCACGTTTATCCAGTGCTGGCAATTATCTCTTGATGAATGTTTGGTTGTTTTAGCAAAGTTTCCCGCAAGCCAGTGCTTCAAGGGATATGACTTTGTGGATGTGAGTCATCCGAATTGTTGGGATCATGGAGAGCTGAAGATGTTATTCCTTTCTTTTTCCTGCTGCAGTGGAAAGAACCCAAAGTAACCTCATTGGAATATCCTTGCTCAGACCTTGATAGGATTTTTTTTTTTTCAGATAAAATAAGATTAAGATATAAATCAAATTCACAGCATGTTAAAGGCCAGATTACACTAATTCATGTTAAATAGTAATCTGTGGGGTTTTCTCTGCAATGAAATAGATTATTGATAGAATCATAGAATCACAGAATGTTTTGGGTTGGAAGGCATCTTAAAAGTCCCCAAGTTTCAATCCCCTGCCATGGCCAGGGACACTTTTGACTAGACCAGATTCATATTCATATTAATAGAGTAAGTGAATTTATAGTGAATTACTCAGAGCTTGCAAAACTTGTGGAAGACTAAGAAATCTTCTTGTATTGCCTTCTGTCTCACTTCTTTTTTTACTACGTCCCCACTTTTCAGATTCTAGAAAAAGCCTGAACCACAGGCTACAGGACATATTGTGAACTCCCTGGGGAAAAAAATTTACTCCTAATGCCAAAACTTGCAGACCTTTCCAAAAAAACAAGTCTCCACTGTGAGATCTTTCATCTCCTTTTTTATCATGCAGCTACACCAACTCCTCTCCCACATGATCCACTATTACACTTACCACAATAGATGGCCCTTACGACTCTTCATTGCCTTTTCACTGCATCTGAAATTTTCTGCTGTAATTAAGGCTTCTTTTTATCCTGAAAACCCTTAGTCTCAGCCTTTTTTTTTTTTGGTAGTAATACTAAGCCACGTCTCTGTTAGTGAAAACCCCAGTACAGCACAGATTTACCCAAAAAAATATCATTGCTGGGTAGCACTGAAGGCTAAATACAACACAAAGAAGCAAAACTGGGCTACCAAATGAATTTTTCCACGTAATCACCTTGAAGGGAAAACATGTTGACCTGTGATGAGACTTTGAAAACTGGGACAATTCTGAAACAATATAATTATAGGAATTGTGATGAAGTCCTGTATGGGTGAGGAAAATCTCATTCTACTTTTCCTGACCTGAATTTAAGACCTCAGAAGCTGTGACAAAAATCAGAATACAGGCTTAAATCTATATTCATATCCTTTGATGGGAATTTGCCACATTTCTTTCAAGTGGCAGGAAAGGTACAAAAATGCTGCTCATGAACATCTCAAAACTGAAATTTCCATCTGCTGTTGGGATGGCAAAGAAGACTTAGGACAAAGTATTTCCAAATGAACTGAAAAGTATGCTAATTCTGTATTTTGCAGATTATTTAAATACGCTTTTCTCCATTAGACTTATTTTTCTCCATTACTTATTTTAAAATATGATCTGTCAATTTTGTGTAGTAGCTGTTCATGAGAATTCCTTTTATTTAAGCTTACCTTTATTCCTCTAGGTCTTCAAAATATTCATAAGAAAATGAAAAAAAAAATTAAAGCAACATTTTTAAGACCACAATATTTAATGATGTGGAGATCTAATTAAACCAACAATTTTTTTTAGCTTGTCCCAGAAATCATGGTATATATAGATATATGTAGATATACACATTCACAAATATGCACATGCATACATTCAAAGGGAGGTTTTTGCAAATAAACCCAAAATTAAAGATCTGTCCTCAAGAAATTTGTATATATTTCAAAAGAAAGAAGATCTGGAAGGAATATGAGAAGGTGTAGAAGAGAAAAGGAGGGATGTTAATGTAAATTTTCTATTATAACATTCTTCCAATGCTTATCTATCTATCTAACTATTTTTAATCTAAAAGTGGATTATTTTCAATTTCTTGCTTATTTTCAATCAGTGTGAGAAATGCTTATGGATTTTATTTCTAACTATCTGAGGTGCTTACCTCAGTTTCTCACTGAGGTAACACTGATCCAAAAAATCTACAGTGAAAATTAGATTGACTTGACTCACCACTACTAGAGAAGAAAGAAATAAACAGACATGGCATAATTTTAAACTTTCTCATCAGGAAACACCCTAAAAATGGCCGAAGTAAACATTGTTTGCTTGAGCTTCTTGTTTTATTTACATTTGGATTTCTGAGAGTGGGAGGACAAGGAATTAAATGGGAAATAACATAATCATTACATGAGGGATGGAAGGAGGGGTGGTAATGTGTGTTCCATTGACATTTCAGGGATGACTTTATTGTGCCAGGCTGAGTGATCTGATTTGGGACATGAGTATAAGACCCGAAACCACTTCTGTTAGGAAGATTTATGGTGGAAAATACCTCTGCCTGCCTAAAAAATTTAAACTTTCAGTCTAAGTTTGATTCTTCTGATGTCAGGCTGAGAGAGCAGATCTCATGATGATCCATCCTTTTCTAGAAACAAGTGTCTTGATAATTTAATTATTTATGTTTATAAGCACTAGGAGGAAGCTGAACCTCTGGTTTAAAGTAGTCACCTGCCCTTTAGGTGGTTAGTGCTGGACAAAATGGATCCCAAACTCCTTCCATACATGGCTGTGCTTTGGGATATCAACCTCACCCCGTTCTCTGCTTTATCCAGATCTGTGACTCAGGATATTGCCTGGCTCTGACACAGTGGCTGCCATTTCTTTAAGGAAAATCCAGAAATTTCCATATAGATCTTTTTTCTAGCACTCAGATCTGTTCAGCTCCTTAGAGTAATACTTTACAAGCCTAGCAGTGTTCTCGGACTAACCTTCTTTGCTCTTTCAATGTAAGTTGCTAGATGGGAACTGCTTTATTATTATTGTTATTGTTATTGTTATTATTATTATATAGTGAAAATTATTGGGTTTTGCCTTATTTGCCCCTCAGCAGTGATGCAAGTTTACATATGAACTAAAGGCAGAAGATAGTGAAGGTGAGAACTGCTTTATTATTCACTGCTATTTATTATTTCCAGTATAATAAAAGACTAACATAACAATAACACTCCAAATATAGCCAGAATAATTTAGGAGAGAATTTTACCCAAGATTTTGAAGCCAACACCAGCATAATTTAATGATTAGATGGATGTACTGAACATGACACAACACCAGGCTCTTCAATCCAAACCAACACAAATGTGAGGGATGAAAACAACTGCTAAAGTCAAGCTTAAAAGCAGAACAAATATTAGAAATATTGCAATAGGTCTTAAGGTTTGACTAGAGACCAAGAAAAAAAAATTCCTTCCATTTCCCTCGTGGGGCTTGGAGAGCTGGTTCAAAGAGCACAGGGCACAGCAGCGAAAGGTCTGATCACACAGGGGTTTAAAACTCAAAAGGAAAATCACAAGTATTCCCTAATTGGAAGCCCAGAGAGAACAAAGGTGAGTGTAGCTCTTTCTAAAATTCAGAAGAAGGAAGAATGAGGAAGATGAGGCATTCACTGAAATGTCAAGATAAAATCGATACAGCATTTTCTGGGAAATCACTGCAGATAGTAGAAGACATTGGAGATAACGGAGAGGCAAATGCTTTCTCTAGAGCAGACGAAAACTCCAACAGTGGCATTGAAAACAGGTGTTGTTTTCATAATTAAAACTCAAGGGAAACCTGCCTAAAGGGAGCTGTAATAATGAAAAAGGGGGAAAAAATACCCATGGAGAACAACATCTCATTAGGAGAGATAAACTTCACATGTGAACAACACCGAGTTAAATGGCAAATTGTTTTTCTTAATGGCGCTCTGGTGTGAGACAGGTTCAGAGGTTCTGCTTGTTTTGCTGCAAACTGGTGATTAATGACTGCAAAGGTTTCCATACAAGTGTGAAAGACAGGAGTGGAAAATGAAGATGCAAGCTGTGTCTCCAAAGGGACTCTTTATAAAACCAGTGTCTGGACAGAAGTAGGAAAGCCTTGGAGAGATTAGAAAGCCCTTCCAGTAACTGGCTGTGGAATGACCCAGTTTAGTTATTTTCTGTTTGGTTTCTAGTTAATACTGTTTTCCCCTTGTAACCGATGCACACTAAAACCTCACGAATAAGACCCTGAGGCAATTCTGAAATCATCTACAGTGTATTTTCTCAGAGATAAAAACCATCAGCGACTCCAGTCCCTCTGACTCAGCTTGCTGTGCAGGTACCATGGAGTCAAACGTGGTGCAGACAAGCAGAGCGCTGCTGGAAACCCTCCAGGAAATCTGAAATGTCTGGGTGATTCCACACTTGATTTTCCATAACCTTATCGATATTGTCCCTCAAATGGGGATGCTTAAAGAGGCAGAGAAACTGCTTATGTCAAGAGGTGGCTTGTAGGGCAGAGGAAAACTAGCTTGGTCTGAATAAAACTCTTCTGGTGCAAACAGAGTTTTTCGGAGGTGCAGTGTAGCACAGGGATTTCTGACAAGGGATTTTTGGGATAAATGTCTGCAGCAGATCCAATGTTCTCAGGTTTCAATGTGCTTAGTAGGCACAGCTGGGATTCAGGAGCAGTTACAGTTGACTAACTACCTGCTGCATGCCCAGAAGTACCAAATAAACCAATAAGTCCTCAAATCTGTAGGCAAGCAAAACCACTATTCCAGCAAGTTCCTGGGTGGGAAGAAAAGATACACCATAAAGAATTCTGTAAATTGTTCAGACACAAAATAACTTGGCTGTTGCAAATACAGTGACTTGAAATATTTAGCCAAACATGTCTATTCAGCATCAACATGTTTAAAATATTTGGTTTCTAATTAATACTGTTTTATCAGAATTAATAAATAATAAGTAACTATACAAAATTAAATAACACTAATTAAATAACGCTAAAAAAAATATTTGAGGAAAAGTCATACTTCTAAACATGAAAGCTCTGTTTGAAGGCTTGGTTCATCATCTGCAAGCAAAAAAAATTAGAAAGGGTGAGAATTAATAATGTTCTTACATATGTAACATAGGGTAAGTAATGAATAGCAGTGAATTTGTCTTCGAGCACATCACTGGAGAGATCAATACTTTATTGAGTTCAGATCTCTAGACGTTAAAAAAGGATGTTGGAAAACTGAAAATCATGCGGAAAGCTACTGCCAGCTGAAACCTTTGTGGTGGAAAGCTTAAGGAGTTCCACCTCTTTTAATGCATCTCCAAAGTTAGACAGGGACAGGCCTGGGTTTTTATTTCACATGCACGGAATATCAGGAACCATAAGAATTTTGTGCCTCATAGAGAAAACTTCATGATACTGCCTGGAATTAAACGTAAGGCAAGTTGACATTAGGAAAAAAAAAAATTTCTTTTTTCACTCAGAGCTGTAAATAATAAGAAAAATAACATAAAGAATTATAAATTATTTTTAATGAAATTTAATAGAGACTTATATTACCCATCATGGCAACAGGGAATTGCTATAAAAGTTACACCTCCATTTGATATGATTAAGCTGATATAAATGTCTTAGAAGACATAAAGCCTTCCTGTGATCTCAGATCATCCAAAGGTATTTTCCTGAAGGTGCCACATGCAGACACAGCATTTTTCCTGCATATGGAATTTCAGAGTTAAAGAACCTTGGTACACATCCTTCTGCTCTGCTGCAAAAATTCACCTTATTTTGGGAGTCAGTGTGGCAAACGTGAATGACGACTGAGCAACACCCCACGAATTCAAGGGGGACACACATGTAAGCTTTTGCAATTAAAATTGCACAGGGAACGTGTAAAGGTGAAACTGTAATTATCAAACTGGAGCCTTGCCAGAAAAGTGGGACAACCTTGCTGTCTTTGTTTGCTATCTCAAACTTTTTAATTTCAAGAGAAAAATATTTAGGATGCCTTTCCAGAGGCCTTATGCACCATGCTTATCCAAAGCACTGCTTGGCAAATGGGGCTGATAACACAGTATCTCCTGGTCCCAGCAGGGCAGTAGCTCTTGCCCAGCCAGGACTGGGACCCCCCCTCTCCTGTCCAGAGAGCAAGATGAGTTATGTTATGTTATCTTACAGAAGGATTTTTTTTTTCCTGAATTATTTTAGCTGACCAAAACAAACAACCCAATGAAAACAGTATGTTTTACTTAAGCCTTTTTTTTTTTTTTTCAACTATGGTATAATTACAGCTGTGAATTGGGAATCACAGAGTCATTAAATTTGGAAAAGACCCCTAAGCTTGTTGGGTCCAACGGTTCCCCCAGCCAAGCCCACCACTAAACCACGTCACATCTTTTAAATTCCCTTGGGAATGGTGATTCCACCACTTCCCTGGGCAGCTTCTTCCAATGTTTCACTGCCCTTTCAGTGAAGAAATTTTTACTAATATCCAATCTAAACATCCCTGGGGTGAAATTCACTGCTGGATTTATTTTTTTTCCTTTTTTTTTTTTTTTCAATATTTCCATTATGGACAACAGAATCAAGGGGGAGAAGCTTTTCTGTGTGGAGAAGCCTTGACAGGAGGTGGAGGTAGATGGTCCCATCCTTGCCTGCGCTTGGAAGAACTCTTGGTCACCTGATCCCACTTTCCTCTCTTCCAGATGTCCCTTTGGGTCGGTCTTGAGCAACCTGCAGATGTGTAAACAACAGCAGAAGTCTCTTCAGGCAAAATGCTTTGAAGTTTTGCACATGTCTCTCTATTTTTATCAAGGATAAAATTTCTGCCATAAAAGAAGCATCTGTATTTGGTTGGGTCCCTTTGGCTGTTCCATACCAAGCATCTGCAATGAAATAACTTACTTTTCTCTACATTCTTATTACAAATATTTCAGCAGACCCTCTCCCAAGTCAGGGCACTCTTTCCCCTGGAACAATGGTAGTCAAATTATGACAATCATATTCCTCTGTTCTCTCCAGAAAAAAATTCTCTGAAGATTATTGGTGCTCTAAATATGGCACTAATCCAAAAGTCAGCAGTAGAGCTTGAACACAATCCTGCACATTTTAAAAGTAAAGATTAAAAGGTTTATTGTGTGAACTTCATTGACTTTTTGCTTATTTCAAGCAGAATGTACAACACTAAGTACTATATGTATCTATACAGAGAAAATTAAACAATAATTTTTAGTCTAGTCACAGTAAAAATGCTTAAGTAGCCATTTTATCGTCTAGATTTTCAACTAGTTGCTTGAGTTTTTTCAGGTTTTTTATGAATTTTATGTTGTAAAAGAAAAAAAAATGAACAACTTTGCTGGAGCACTCTTTGATTACAGTACAGCAAGAAGGGCAGTTGGAATCATGGATCTCAAAGAAGTTTCATGAGGAAAGTTTTCGAGCTGCAGCTGTGCTCCTAAGGCAGAGCCAGCCCCAGGCCCAAGCACTGCCTTGTGTAAAATTGCACTGCTCATTGCTGGAATGGTTCCTGGACTCGTTTTTGGCCCATTCTAAACAGCAGCAACCACAGAGCATCTGGTGGTTTGCATGTAGGAATCATGGCTGGTAGAAAATTCGAGTGCACTTGTTGGTTGTGGAGGATGAGAAAGCTGATCTGTGTGGATGTGAACTCTGTCTTGGATCGCAGAGAAGTCACTGGCTAGCTTTATGGTGACAAAATTATAGTAGAGTAATAAAGTGTTATTAAATTTAATTGCAGGCATAATCATAAATGGTTAAACTTAATCTATTACTTTTGGAGTCAGATCAAAAATCTGGAAATATAGTTGGAAAGCCTGTTGCTGGGTAGTGACTGGTAAAAGAGTCATGAGAAAGCCAGAAGAAAGCTGGTACAGGCAGGTGTTTCTCCAGTACCTGCCCCAGACCCCAGCAGTTGGAGGCCTGGGGCGTTCCTGACCCACAGACTGGGCTGATGCATTGAAAACCCTTCCTTGCTTCTGGGATCAGAGCTCTGCAGAGTCATTCAGCTTCTGGAAATTCCTGTCCATGAAATAACATTTAATTGGCCAAAGCAGCAGCCAGGTCTGGTGCGATAGCCAGGCAGTGCTTGAGCTGTGGAGAAAGCAGAGAAGGGAGATGTGCCGCAGTCCAACAGCAACGTGATGTGGTGAGGACTTGCTGCAGGAGCAGATAATAACCACAGTCAGCACTGGAGAGTTTGGGGTCTGTGCACACGAAATAAAAAGAAGTTTTTGTCAGAGGAAGGTTAAAATAGGAAACAATAATAAGAAACGCAACACAAGTAAGTAAATAATATTCTTTTCCAGTTTCTAGACAATGATCAGAGGCACAAAGAGAATAAATTATTTGCCCCAGCTTGAACAGGATATGTGTGTCCTGACCAGGAATATTTTTCCTCTGCTTTCCTCCTTATATTATCCTCAATCAGATTTGTAAGATTTTAACTGCTTCCCACACAGGCCGCCAACATGTAACAATTTTTAAGGAGCCCTGCAAGTAAAGCCTGTGTCCTAATGTCTGACTGGGCAGGGGGACTGAAGGTCTGCTGGAATTTGGAGGAAGGATTTGAAAAATCACAGAATGGGGAGAGCTACTTGAATTAGACCCTAAATGCATTTTAAGGCGTATGAATATAAGGTATATTTGCAAATGCATATTAGCAGGAAAATGCAGTGACAGCAAACGCCCTGAATCAGTCATCATACACTCATTTTAACAGACCTGCCAAAACTCCTAATTAAGGCCTCCCTCAGGACTCCTGTTTTCTGTCTCATTATCCTGATAAAGTGGACACCAATGAGTCCCTTAATGAGGATTAAATTGTAGGCTTTAGTTGAATTTGCATCTCACATTTTCTATGGATGAGACTATCCTGAAATACAGCAGATACACTTGCCAGTTTCTAATTCAGAATTCAAAATACTGTATGAAAAAAATCTGGTAATAGAATTCCGCTTCTTTGCCTTACAATTGTCCAAAAATAAGAGATAAAAAATGTCTGTTTTGATAAATACAGCATTTTGCCATCCACAGGCCAACAGTGTGTGTCATATTGCTGTGTATGTGGCTTAAAAGGGACAGCTGCTCCAGGGATCTGGAAACGCTCTCTTTAGTTTTTAACAGAAGGAAAAACTGAAACGGAAGCAGATGTTTGTGACTGTATCATGTGTGAGATAAGGCCTTTGGAGACTTATTTTTTTTCCCCGACAGCAAGTGTTTAAAGTCTCGTCTTCCTTAAAGGAATTCTGATTTCGTGCCTGACCCAAGAAATATGCTTTGTGTAAATCCACATGACAGAGTTCCTTGCTGATGGTTTTAGTCAACACTGGGCTGAGCCTTTAGGATGTTCTGAACACAGAGGTAACCCACGGCCAGGGTCTTCTGCACCTCCTCCACTGCCCTGCTCTTAGCTCTGAGGCAGCACCACTAAAGCCCACGGCCACACAATGGCCAGGAGCCTCGGAGGTCCTGGGAGACAGGAGGATTACCTGCTGAACATCAGGCCAGAAAAAGGTTGGTTTGCCTTCCTAAAATCTGCAAGTCCAGCATTAATGTCTCAGTTTATCCCGGATGTTCAACAGAACTTAATTAACACCTTCTACATGAAGTTTACATCTATCCAGCAGAGATCTGCAAACCAAGAAGCTCATTTCTTTCTGAGTATTCCTCGCTCTTCAAAGTGAACAAGGATCCACACTGATGCTCACAGGAGCATCTCATCTTCTTACCTCAATCTAATCATTGACATCTGAATGCAGATTGGTGAGAAAATTTATGCTTCAGAAAAGACAGGGAAAAGAGGCAACGGCTTTAAACTAAGAGAAGAGAGATTTAGATTAGACATTAGAAAGAAATTCTTCCCTGTGAGAGTGGTGAGGCTCTGGCACAGGGTGCTCAGTGAAGCTGTGGCCACCCGTGGACCCCTGGAAGTGTCCAAGGCCAGGATGGACAGGACTTGGGGCAACCTGGGATGGTGGAAGGTGTCCCTGCCCACGGCAGAGATGGAACTGGATGAGCTTAAAGGTTTCTCCAAACACAAACCCTTCTGTGATTCTATGATGCTACTTTTAGAGATCTTATTTAAGACTCCCAGTGGTGTGTGTGCATGTGTGTGGCCTGGCACACAGTTTTTTTATGGCTGGGAGATAAAAATGTCTTAAGAAGTATTTCCATCATTTTTGCATGTCATCATCTACCAAATCTGAGCTGGGAAATACATCAATGCTACAGAAATAAGATCAATGTCCCCAGTTAGGTTCAGACAGGAAATGCGACACCAGTTGTAACCACAATACAAACAGTGAGATTTGAAAGCAAATCAGAGACCTCAGGCAAAGCCAGAGGAAATATGCAGGAGGAGTTCAGTCACAGAGACAGGTTTTTTTTTCTAATTTGGCATCACTGCCCATAAAATGATGTCAGAGACAGTTTTTTTTTTTAAAAAAACTTCTTATTTTGCCCATCCAGCAACAGCTGCCTTGACCAGAATTCTGGTCTCTCTCTGCTGTGATGCTCAAGCAGTTTTCAGCTCACAGTGGGGATCTCTGTTCAGAAAGGTTCCTCCCTACACACAAGAGCAGGGGGGGTTATAGGGGTGCCCGGTCTTACATATCTTCCAGCAGCTGGAGGGAAGAGTGGCTTTGACACAAGCATTTTTCTTTTTCCCATTTCATAGCAAGAAATGAGTCACACTTATTCAGCAAACTGTAGATGTTTGGGAATGTTTTTCTTTTAATTCAATAAAAATGGATACACTGGAGAAGGACTGATCATGATCTTGGTGCCACAGTGAGGTGCATCCAGCGAAAGAACAGATCAGTGATTTAAAACAAGCTAAGAGAAAGTCTCTCATCAAAGAACAGGCAGCCAACCCATGGAATTCCCTCTTTCCAGACACTGACATCAGATATTGCAAGGGCTAAATCTTCTGATAATTTCAAGTGTAGCCCATACATCTTTGTAGACAAGAAGTTCGTGGTGTTATGTGAAACCATGATTTCAAGCTCATGAAACCCCTGAGCTGTAAGTTATTGCAGTCTGGAAGAGAATTCTGAAGAAATTTTGTACATAGGCATTAGTTTTTGGCTCCTACTGGAGACAGGATATTGGTCTGATCCAGTACAGTGATATTTTGTTTTTAAATATAAGCACATTTCACTTGGCCTTACAATGTGCAATATTTTGTCTTCCCAGTCCTAAACTCCCAAACAAGATTTTTTCCCCCACAAAACTTAAAAACAAGAAGGAAAAAAAAATCGACTTTGTTTTATTGATTGATCCAAGCTGACTTTTATTTTGCTCTTCTTTTTCAACATTAAATTGATAAATATGTTATTTGCAGTCAAAGCTAAGACTTGCTTTATTTCATTTAGTCACTAACTCATTTGGACTTGAATTTAAGCAGGTTTGCATAATGACAGTCTGTTGTGCTTCTTAATTTGGGAATTAGGGATCTTGGAGGAACCCTACTGTTTACCAGCTTCAGTAAAATATCAGTTTTAAATTAATTCCGATGGGTTTGGTTTCTTCTCTTCCCTGTGGAGAGGTACACCTCATGTTATGTGGTACACTGATTCCAGTGGCACCTCAAATGACAGATAACCCAAATCTCTGGTACCCCAGAGACCACACCTCTGCACATGAGACCTCACAGCTGGCACTCCTGAGATGTGTGTGTTTGGTGACCATGATAAAGAAACTATTTCGAGTGAAGGAATTGACAGCTTGGAATTTGCTTTGGCCCTTTTCTAATATTCAGGGCATTTCTGCAAATTGTTTGCCTACATAAAAATATTCTCAGTGAATCTGCTATAAAAAGGCAACATTTTGAACTGCAAGAATAACAATTGCACTGATTAAGAGTTTCATGTCTTCTTTCTTAGTTTAGCAAGACCTACCACATACTGGTATTCTAGCACTTCCACTTTTGGCTAGAACTGTAACAGTTTAATTCAGGTTATTCATTATATTCTATGAAATGGGGACACAATTTTTAATGGTGACTGTCACTATGCCTGACATCTTCCTTCTGAACAACTTTGTGCTACCAGGACTGAGGTGACTGAAGTTAATGGCCAATCAGCATATTGACATAAAAGAATTTTCAGTCATAACTCTGGGGTCAGAAAGTGGTTTCAGTATGGTTTTGAGTTGCAGGATAACACTGGGAAATAAATTGGATAAGCTCATCCCTACCTTACTTTGCAGCAAGTCATTCACAGCAGTACCTGCTCTGAATGGGATGGATCTGGATACATTTCCATCATTTAGAGAATCAGAGAATTAGAGAATGGTTTGGATTGGAAGAGACCCTAAAAATGACGTAGTTCTGACCTCCTGTCACGTCTCAGAAAGCAACCTCTTCATTTAGCAGTGATGAATCCTACTCTGATATTTTCTCTGTATTTCCTTAATATTCAAATCTAAAAGTCAAAGATTGGTTGAGATAGGGCCTACTCTGTATAATTTGATGGAAAGAATGAATGCAATGTACTGGAATGGTCCAGTTGTGCTTTAAACACAGATTTTCCCATGCTCATCTAAAAAGCAAATCTTTGTTCATCTGTTATGTACACATATTGAGATTATGGTAAAATGACAAAGATCAACTCTTTGTGATATTATCAGATATAATATCAGATAAGCATCATACTTATAACAATAAATTTTAGAACACCAGATGTATTTCAGAGAAGTCACATTTTACCAGGTGTGGGTCTCTGTGCAATTACATCTCTTACGTTTAAAAGAAGGGAAAACACATTGTAAAACCATTAAAAGGAGTAGAAACTCCTTCTCTAAGTATCTAGAAAGTCATGTATGAGGCTGGAGGCTCCCCTTGTCAGTTTTCCAAGGCACATGATGTTTCTAAAGAGACCGAGTTGCTGCTTACTGTGTATTTTCATATGGGACAAAAATCTGTCTCTGATGGTTTTGGACACCTTGTTACATCCCATTCCAAAATCTGTCAAGCATGTGATGACAGCTGAGGCACAGAGGAATACTTCTCTGGTTCAAGAACAAGAAGGCCCACAAGGAAAATTTGCTGATTTGCTAAACTCTTTAAGTTTACAGATACAGCTGTAGGATACTGAGCATATCACTGTAAAGTATCAGAAATATCAGGACTTTTGTCTCCATGGATTATTGAGCCAGGTAGTTCCCATCTGAACGGTTCCCCTGTAACTTGGGCACTGCCAATAGAGCAATCCTGAAATCTCATGTTGACAGATAAAGCTGCATTTGGATTCATCCAAATCCGAGTTGCCTAGAGGTTTTGATGGAACAACTTTTACAGGAGATTTCAAACCAGAACTCTAATGACTTGTGTTTGCTAGCATTGTGCAGATACATCTTGCCTCAAAGAAGCAAGAAACGTAGTTTTGTGTGTATTTTTATTAGGATAAATTGTACTGGTAAAGGTAACCAGTCCAAGAGACTTATCTAATATATCCATGCTGGTGTTGCAATTAATATAACTGTTCAGTGGGAAAGCATAGACGAAGGGAAGATTATTATATTTTGCTTAAATTTTGTAGTAGAGGTATTCCCCAAATGTCTTTCCCAGCTTAGTACCAATGAGAAAATAAGATGAGGTGTCCTGTTTCTTAGATACCTACGTGCTCTCAGAGCCTTTGTAGACTCACATGACTTAAGCTAAAGCACCTTGTCTTTGGTTTAGGCCCAGCTGGAGCATCAGTAAAATGGTGCCAAGCATTGGGACTGGCTGCCCAAGGTAGTGGTGGAGTTACCACCTCCAGAGGGATTTAAAAAACATATAGATGTGGCACTTGGGGACACGGTTCAGTGGTGGGCTTGGCAGTGCTTGTCAATGTTAGATTAACAGTTGGACTTGAGGACCTTCCAGGTCTTTTTCTACCCTAAATAATTCTATGAGTCTATGAAGACCACGTGATAGGGCCAAAAATTAGGTCTTGTATGAAAATGTACAGGTAACTTAAATGATTTATAAAATCTTTCTGTGTAGGAACAATTCAAGGGCACGGTCTGCAGCCAGTCCATTTCAATCTCATCTCCACATCCTTCCTGCCAGGAATCTCCCTTCTGCAGTGTACCTGGAAATATGCAGAAAACACCGCGGCTTCACTTGGCAAAAAACTCAAATCCATACATTTACAGTGAGCAAAACTTTTAACCTTGTCCCCAAGACTGTCTAGAATAGATGTTCCTGTGCTGTTTTCTTTTGGGAATAAAATCCTATCTCTCCCCTGCAGGTATTCTTTCTCTCTTTGTAGTAGCATAGTTACTGGGATCCAATTTAAAATGTTCAAAACCCCAAATTCCTCAAAAGGCAATGTGAAACTACACCTCACACATCACTGCAAAAACAAGCAAGCTTTGATTTATTTTGGAAGTGGAGTGTTCCTTCACTCCCACTAAAAGTTAGTTGTACAGAAGAGATGTTAACCTGGCTAAAATACAGGGTTATAAAGATCCTGACTCTTTTCCCAGCCTTGCTGTAATCTACACTTTGAGTGTGGAATTACACTCACCCAAAATTACCCACCTGTAAGTCAGGCATCCAGTCAGAGTCCCTGTGGCTCCCCGGACAATGAGCAGAGAGAATGAAAACACAGAGAGGATGTTTATGGTGTTTATTACAATGACTATTGACACATGCTTATCAATAAACACATGTTTATTAATAGATCGAGATTTTAATATATATATTCTCATGTAGGTTGGATATATTTTGTTCTATCTCTATTTGCAGAAGGAGTCTAGATGACCAACTTGGATTTTATTTATATCTTTAGAGCAGATAGCTTTATATATTATGAACTCCAGGTTTTTCTCAGAAGTGTGCAGTGATTACAACATCAGTCTCTCACCTCTTGGGAGTACTTTATACATGCTTTAATCAAGCTGGGTAACCCCCAAACTCCACTGTTTTTCTTTCAGCCTGTCCACTCCTTTAAAATATAAAAACTCTTTTAAACAAACTTGTTTTGTGCTTGTTTTGGTTGCTGAAACACATCCTCTCCCAGGCGCTGGCTGAACTGTACCGCAGGAGCACTAGGTGGCAATGCTGTTACAGCGAAAATCCAGCAGCTCCCTAAAACACCAGCGGTCCCAACCAGGCTTCACGGGCAGCGCTCAGGCTCAGAGAGCTGCCACCACTTCTTCAGTGGCTGCAGGACGAGCTTTGGATTGTCCCCTTGTGCTGGGCTCTGCTGAAATATGGGGCTAAAAATTCAAGCCTTTTTGAGATGACCCTACACTTCAGGCACCAAAATATTCCTGATCTGGTCTCATGGCTCACAGTGAAGTGACAGCCAAATAAATACCTCAGCAATCTCTAGACCTTCCTTTTTCTTATTACTTCCAAAATTAATGACTCCCCAGCTCAGATCCTGGGCTCTGTTCTGGGCTCCCCATGACACGAGAGCATCGAAGGGCTGGAGCGTGTCCAGAGAAGGGAACGGAGCTGGGGAAGGCTCTGGAGCACAAGGCTGGTGAGGAGCAGCTGAGGGAGCTGGGAAAGGGGCTCAGCCTCGGGAAAAGGAGGCTCAGGGGGGACCTTCTCACTCCCTGCAACTCCCTGAAAGGGGATTGTAGCCAAGTGGGTGTTGGACAAAATAAACGGCCCCAAGCTGTGCCAGGGGAAGTTTAAGCTGATTATTAGAAAAAATTTCTTCATGAAAAGAGTTGTTAAGCATCGGAACAGGCTGTGAAGGGAAAATGTGGCATCACCATCCCTGGAGGCATTGAAAAGACGTGTGGATGTGGCACCTGGGGACACGGCTGAGTGGTGACCTTGGTGGTGCTAGTTCAACAGTTGAACTTGATGACCTTAAAGGCCTTTGCCAACCTAAATGATTCCATGATTCTTTGGTTTTGGCTGCCCAGGCTTGCTCTGAGTGAGGAGTAGGAGGTCGATTTTTTTGCACTTTCAAATAAAGCAAACAAAGATGATGACCTGACATTTAGCACAAATTTCATCTTCCCCATATATTTTCCAGTGGTTCCAGGGAATATTGAATGGCAAATATTGAATGAGGAACACACAGGAACGAGCTGACAGTCCAGGTTGGAGTTCTACCATCTCACTGGGGAAAGTGAAAACAAACTTGATCCTAACGATAGGGGTAAGATCATAAAAAGTCTTCACTTGTGCTTCCCCTTTCCATACATACTATTTGCAGTGAAATCAAAGACAATATTCCTGGATATAAAATCTTGAATGTGGGCAGATTTGCTAAGATAAGTGCTTTTGAATAGGAAAAAGCCACTCCAAGTGTGCTACAGCTACCAGTTCAGCACAGCACAGCAAGAAATCTGTGTTTAATTGACTCCAATACAATTTAGTACAATTAATCAGTACTGTCAGGTCATGATTTTGAGAGGCCTCTCCACACTTCCAGTGTTTATTTTTAATTCATTTTAATTCATATAATTTACCATTATCATAAACTCTGTGAATTGCAGCTATGGATACCAGCAGAATAAGGAACTGTTCTGGTCTGAGTTTATCCCATCACTACAGGAACCTGTTTTTAATTTATTTTTATAACAAATACTGCATCTTGTTGACAGCAAAACTGCTCACGATACAGAAAACCCCTCCCCATGTCCCAGGGTGAGGAGAAGATTTATCTTCACTGTTTTGGTCCTAGAATGCCTTTATAGTTTAATGTACTTTATACGACGGTTGAACTTGATGATCTTAGATGTCTTTTCCAATCTCAGTGACTCTATGACTCTGTTCTAGATGTAAGGCTAGGTAAAAATAAATAAATAAAATGAAGGGATGCATGTCCATGGACTTGTAAGAGTTTTGCATGAGTATGTGCAGCCAAATGCGTGAGGTTGTTTCATGCTAAATTTAGACTTTCTAGAAATTTTCTAGTAGGAAAAAATGAGTAGTGCTGCAAATCTAAAAGACAAGAACATTTTCCTTTGTAATTCTCCCATTTATATAGATTTTTTTCCTTACCAAAATGCAACTAGAATATTTTCCACAAGCATGTAAATTTAGCTACTCTGGGTAGAATTGGTTTTCTTTTTGGAGCAGCTCATAGGTCTCATATATCATTTCACAAATGCCATAAACATGAGCTGCCTCAAAAGGATTCCTGCTTTTCCTTGTCTTATCTGACCACTTTTCCTTCCCCTTTCTAATCCCTGAACTCTTCTGCAGTGTGTCAGAGCAGGGAAGTTGTCTGTTTAAATACATTTTTTCTTGTCTGTTGGGAGAAATCCATGGTCTGGTTGGTGATGGAGAAAATATACTGCAAAAAACCAACCAAACAAATGAATAAATATATAACATCCAAAAAGTAGCTGCTAGTCCTGAGGAGTTTTGTGGGTTTGGATTCTTTTTTGTTTCCTTAATATGTCATTACAAGATGGGGAGGGAAACAAGAAAAGGTTTTATTGCTATTCTGGAAAGTGCAGTTTCTTTTTCAGACTCAGAGCCATCCATTTAGACCAGAATAAAGACAGGAAAGAATTAAGGGAATTTTGCTGGGCTTTAGCCATGTGATCCTGCATAGGCTTTGACAGCACAGCGAAGTTGTGCTGATATCTGAAGAAAAATCAGAAGCAGCTATAAGGTGGAAAGTTTAAAGAAGTGAAAGGATGTGCATTTCTGGCCTTATTCATGTCTCATTAGCTTCTGGCACAGTAAATTGCCTAGACCAGCAGAAAACACTTGTTCTTTTTCTTTTTTAATGCAAATTTTTTGAAAAAGAATTGTAACGTCAGGGAAAAAATATGGTGCCCAAAGAACAGACCGGACGTAGCATTTTCAAAAGCATCAGCTATGACAATTAAGAGGTTATGTCCACCATCCCCCTTTCCAAGCAGGTTTATCTCCCCATAATTCCCTCTGAGAAAACATATCAGCAAGTTTTCAAAAGTACATTCTTGCCATTAGATTCTCCATGTTTCTGTGCTCAGACAATAAATCCCTTTGACCAGGACAAGGATATGAGAACATCTACAAAGGAATTAATTTAACGTATACTGAAATCAGTAGTGTTTGATTGATCCCTTTTTCTCATTACATGCCTTAGTGGGAATTTCCAGAGGCTGTTGGATGCTGAAATATGGGGCTAAAAATTCAAGCCTTTTTGAAATGACCCTACACTTGAGGCACCAAAATATCCCTGATCTGGTCTCATGGCTCACAGTGAAGTGGCAGCCAAATAAATACCTCAGCAACCTCCAGACCTTCCTTTTTCTTATTAATTCCAAAATGAATGACTCCAAACTCCCAGATGAAAAAAATTAGGGAAGAGCAATGCCCTTTCTTCTTGAGGAAGACACCATGACTCAAGAGAGGCATTTTAAACCTCAGAGGGCTGCCTTTACACAGACCATTTGTGGCTCCTGTGTGATTTACCTCCTACACTCTTAACAGAATTCCCAAGGAAGAACCCCAGTGAAGAAATCTAAGATTGAAAATAGGCATATGAGCCCAGTCAGACATCCTGCAACTGGACGAGGCAAGCAGATCATTAGAGCAGTTGGAACAATCCTGAAAATGCCATATTCTCTGGAAAACTTCTAGCTAGAATGTGAATTTTTTTTTTCTTTGACTTTTCAAAAAAATACTTCTCCCCTCTCCCCCCCCTTCCCCAATCCCTGGCCTTTGAACCCCCTTCCTATTAATTTTCTCACTCATATTTTTAATAAAATACTTTGGTATATGGTGGTGTTTGGAAAAAGCCATATAGAAAAATATTTTTATTAATTAAAACCGAAAGGTACAGTTAGGAATATCTCTATGACTGTTTAAACACAGATAATTAAAAATACATATTTGAGTTAAAAAACCCCAACAAACCACAGAGCAAACCATCTTTTTTCTCTTTTAATGATAGTTTCTTTTGCAATCAGAGCAAATATCTTTCAAATAAGCAGAAGAAATTCACTGAATCATAGAATCATAGAATGGCTTGGGTTGGAAGGACCCAATACTCCAGGCTGTCCTCATAGCAGAGGTGCTGCACCTCTCTAATCTCCTTGGGGGCATCCTCTAGGTTTGTTCCAAGGGGTCCACGTCCTTCCTGTGCTGG